>SZWC01004550.1:82200-110803 GCA_023375785.1 Penium margaritaceum | reverse complement strand
GTCCTCCTCTTGAGTGCTCTTATTCTTAGTTTGGAATGCTCTTCTTTTTACCTATTTGTTTATTTGTCTTGTCAAAGACACCGTTTATGCTTTCAGCTGCATCAGTGACACGTCCTCGGTATTTGTCCCCCGAACCTCGAGGGCCAGAAGTTTGCATGCTCCAAAAGTTCCGATTTTCACTGTTTGTGGTCGCATTTTCCAACTTCTTTGTTCCTGTTCCGTTGTGTAGAGCTCGCGGTTGCGTTTGCGAATTAGCTATTAGTGCTAGTTGGTTACACGCGTTCGGTTACCCCCCGTGTGTCCACTTTTTTGTGTCCGGACGGTATGGCGATTTTCGGTTACCCAGTACCGCCCGGTCACCTTAAGTAACATTTAGGTGTCCGGATGGTCCGGTTACCCTCACAGGTGGGTTGACCGGATAGTATGGGTATGCTCATGTTTTCATCGCCAAAGCGAACATGTTGGTGTTTGGTTTGGCTTGGCTTCTCGTGAGAATGCTTTCCCGCGCTTATCACCGTCTTGGGTATCGCGACCTTTGGGTGCGGTGAAACTAGATCTCGGTGGTCGTCCAAAAATGAACAAAATAAACACAATATTTTCTCTCTTCGGTGGTTCAGATAGCCCCGTCCGTGCTGCCATGCTCTTAAATATCTCCGGACCCCACCTCGGAATTGCTATTTGCCATCAGCTAATGGCCCTGGCGATGAACGATGCAATGCGACAGCTATCGATTCTAGGGTTTCAGCCGTTGCCCGCTCGATTTGTCAAAAATTCATGATTCTTTAGTAATTCCCCCCCGTTCGAGGTCACCTGTTCAAATCATTAACAAAACCGTTTAGGACCCTCAAATTTTTATGGGACTGGTACTCCACGAAATAAGTGATTGGTTCCTGAATATGTGAAGTCACCCTTCTACCCAGTCCGTGAGGGCAGTGGTGACGCTCTACCTAGCAAACAATGCAAAGAAAACACCTTGTTAAGTGACTAAAAAATAGGACTACTTCGCCCACTAGCTTCATCATGCTTGATCAGCAATATGCATCGCAAATTGAGCGAAACGCGGTGGGTCATGTCAACCCCCCCCCCCAGGATTCTTGCTCCCACTCAAGAATCGCAATCGAGCAATGGCCTCTGGGTCATTTCTCGATTATACAACACGCAACCCCCTGGTTTGCACGGGCGGATCAGGCAAAAAACATTAAACCTTTTACCAAACCAAGGGGTTTGCGTGTCCAAAAACACAAAGAGGTCATCGCTCGATCACGATTGAGCGAAAACGCTCGTTTTCAAAATCGAGCGCAAACGTTTGTTCTTTGTCTTCCTAACATCCAACCTTTCCTGATTTTACATGAAAACCCTGGTCAAATCACAGCCCGCATTACATTTGGGGTTTTTAGGTTTAGCTTTTGGCGGGCTCCTATTGGGCCCCGTCGTAGCGAGGCCTAGCAGTTCCCTTTCAATGCATGATGAGTCTCGGAACCCCTATGCAAACCAAACGCAAACCCCTCCTCAAAAATTCACAAACCCTTCAAACAAGCGGTTTGTGAATGTTCAAATGAATTCTCGACGTCAACATGTTAACGCTTCACGGCATGCAACGACGACATTTTATGTTTTCTCATTGTTTGTGGGCAGAATGTCAATTTTCTGAGTTCAACGAGTAGGAGAGTCTTTTTTTCCAAACGTTGCGTAAGATTGTCTTATTCTTCCTATCGTCGGGTAGGGCATATACACATTCAAATTTTGTGGGTAATCCCTACACGTACCCTTCCTAATTTTGCAAGATGGCATTAGAGGTTGAATGATGGCTTACCGTGTGGCGTCTGATAGGTCGCAAGACCCTGAACCCGTCATATTGATCCCTCTGAGATATTTGTTCTTCACTCACTAATAGTCAAAAAGCCATTCGCTCATATCAGTGTTGTTCAACCGTACATGTTTGTGCATTTTCATTCAACAATGATTTCACGCACACATGTGCCATCACGTCTTGAATCTGCACATTTATTGTGATAGTGCAAGTTGATTCACATAATGATTCTGAAACATTTGTGGAGGTTTGCTAAGCAAGAATTTTAAGGTGTTAATGGCCGGTTAATTGACGTCAATCACTCAGTAATCACCGTCGAATGCACCCCTGGGATGGTGGATTCATGAACATTTGTGAGAGCTCACAAAAATGCTTACAATGCCTCACCACTTTGCAACTCGCCAAGTGTTGTAAGAATCACTAGTTGTAATAGGGTGTCAGTTCAAGGACACTATCTTTAAGCCCACCCATCCCATGGGAGTGGACGAGCCCTGAGGAGGTTTAACTCACCGAAGGCAACCAAAGCCCGCACACGTCAGTGGACCGGGCTCAACGGGGCGGGTGTGGATGGAGTCATCTTCGTGAATCAATTTACGAAAGTTTCTATCTCAACCGTTGGCACTAGAAAGCTATGTAACACATACTCATTTTTAAGGTTTCAATGACCACTATGGCCTCATGTGATCGTACGGTTTGCCAACGTATAGGGCGCTTGAGTCAATCTCTATGACCAAGTTCATTTGTGACATAATTATTCCTTCAGATATCCATCATGTGCTAGCAAACACAGATGGTAAGTGGGCGAGTTGGCGTGGACTCTTAACAAATGCATTCTTTCACGAAAGGAACGTGCAACAATTGAGATTTCTTATCATGTTTCAACATTTTCTTATCTTACATTGATGACGCTCTTGCCTATCCATTTCACTATAAGATGTCACTAGAAATGGCTCAATGCGTGCTTGCAACTTAACTTTGACCAAGTTTCATCATCCTTCCAAACTTTGTTGGTGAATTTTGTTTCTTTCATCATATGCATGTAATTTGCTTCATCTCACTATTTGAATTATATCTAAGTACAAACTCTCGGACAAAGTGCCCCTACGCCCAAGTCACTTTCCTTAAGAGGTAGTTTCAAAACTAGATTACTAGTCGTTTCCTAATGTAGGACTCTCCCCACAGGTCGTTACACCTCCTACACATAACACAAGGAGGCAGTCTACCTTGCATTTGACACCCACTACCACAATCATCACCACTTCCAAACATGATCCAACCATAATGGTAGCTCAATCCAACTCTTTGTTCATCCTCTACACTCTTAAGATTTTGCCAGACCTGACACATGCATCAGCTTTCTCAACAGATGAAGGCGAGTGCGGCCACATCTCCATTTTTGTGTGCTATCAATTTGAAATCATTACCATGCATGAGCCAGATCTTGATGCTCAAACCGAGTACAACATGTATCCAACGTGAACTATAAAAGACTTGTAAGATCGAATGGACGTGTGCAATTGAATGCTTGGAATAGAGGGATATCTATGCAAGGAATAAATCCTTAGCATTGAGATATGGGTACAAAGCACTTTAAGAAGTTTTGTGTAAGATTGGCATGCCTACGGAAACCCCTAGAGTTCCTTAGGCCCTATGAGCCAGCCGGAAGGTCCTTGGTACTCAGAATCTTTCTATTAAGGCGCAACGGTGCAAAGAACACATGCATCATGAATTATGCATTATGAGAGAACGCCTCAATCCGTGAAGAAATGGCCGAGTTATGATTGTTTGCATGCTCCACACGTGAGTGCCGCTAGCAGCACTACCAGCGAGGGTTACAACCGCCCAAATCACCTTTGCTTGCAAATGTCCATCTAACCGCCATCCTAAATAGCCCATGGCCCCCAATGAAACGTGCCTTACAGGCTAAACCGTCCATCAAAGATGCTTTGGTTCTAGTGGGCAAAAGAGTTTCTACGTTGTGCTCCGGGTTGAACAGATATGTTTCTTATTTTGTGGCGGTACACCTTCTGTCTTTGCACAACCGTGTCTTTCTTGTCCCTGCACCAAATGACCTAGTTCTAAGGTCAATGTTACGCAATTTTTAACTTCAAATACAATGAGCACATAAAACACGTACATAGAATTAACATGATGATGGTATCACCATCTCGACCAGTAGGCCTCAAACATTAACCGTCTCAGCTGCTACTCTTGTTCATTTTTTTGAATGTTTTTGCCCCTTGTTCAGTGTTGTATGGCGGATCAGGAATGCTCTGCCCCTTGTGGAGGTATGACCCCTACATCCATTGTAGTATGACTCACCTATGCTCTTTCTGTTGTGAGATATGACCTGTGAGTACACCATGTGGGTGAGTGGTTGCCTTGGCCATTTTGTTGATTTGGCCAAGTGAGAGGTCATGAGTTCGATCCTGGCCCCATGCATATCTTGTTTGCTATGGAAGCTTCCAAGAAAGAAAGTGTGTAGCTTCTTGGACGCTACATGGTTGGTCTGTCACCTTCACACTAGGATGCTCATGTGTCAAGCCCACAGTGCAAGTCTATTGGTGACGTGGCTGGTTCAGGCCACTTCCCAGGAATGTGCTTTTGAGTTCTAAGACTGGATAGACAGCTATAAAAGGACTTGTCTTGCATGCTGATCAATCAACCCTTGCTTGATGCTCTCTTGCATATTGATGACTTGAGCTCTTCTTGAGATGTAATGCTCAGGCGTTGGTACTCTTGAAGGTGAATTGTATGCCTGATTAAGTTTGGGGTGCATGACACATGTCAACAAAGGAAGAAGGCCTAAAAACCTTTGTGAGCTTTTCGGTCTCGCGGCTTCTCTGCCAGAGGTGGTTAGCTCAGCAACTAACAAAGGGTTATGGGCCCACTCCTCTGGTTAGGGAAGTTTCACGTATGCAACCGCTAAGGTCACAAGCAGTGAGAGCGCCTTCCCTCTCACCCAACTTCTCTGTTTGCAGGGCAACATCAGCAGGAGGGGAAGGCAACACATGTGCACCTTTCTACATTGGGAGCTGACATCAGCCTACATCAGCCTTGCAACGGCCAACGTGAATAGGGGAAGAAGTTTCCTCTTCTCTTCAACAGCCTACAGCGGCCTCAAACACAGGTTCATTGGCATCAACAACAGGTGTAGCAGTTGTAGCAGTTGTACTTGTAGGGATGGCAGGGACAGGGGAACCAGGGAATCATTCGCCCGTCCTCAAGTTTGATGGAGAGGGATTTGCACTCTGGAAGTGGTAGTTTGAGATCATCATGGGTGACAGAGTTCTGCTATTTTGACGGAACTATCCCAGCACCAAAGGAGGAGGGTGCTCACCTTGTGGCATGGGTCAAGCTCAACAAGAAGGCTCTCGCCATTCTTGTGTCCTCCATACAACCCTCTGTCCTTTCACACATCAGCGGTTGTACAGTGGCAGCCGCGGCATACGCCAAACTCGGCAAGGTGTTTCAGTCCTCCTCACTTGCCAACCGTCTCTTCATTCTACAAAACCTCATCAGCATGAGGCTTGGTGCAGGGGAGGATGTCTCCGCCTTTATGCACAAGTTTGAGACGCTCTTGCAACAAGCCACTGGCATGGGGTGGGACCTGAAATCCGACATGCAGGCCATGATTTTTCTGATGACGCTGCNAGCACCAAAGGAGGAGGGTGCTGACCTTGTGGCATGGGTCAAGCTCAACAAGAAGGCTCTCGCCATTCTTGTGTCCTCCATACAACCCTCTGTCCTTTCACACATCAGCGGTTGTACAGTGGCAGCCGCGGCATACGCCAAACTCGGCAAGGTGTTTCAGTCCTCCTCACTTGCCAACCGTCTCTTCATTCTACAAAACCTCATCAGCATGAGGCTTGGTGCAGGGGAGGATGTCTCCGCCTTTATGCACAAGTTTGAGACGCTCTTGCAACAAGCCACTGGCATGGGGTGGGACCTGAAATCCGACATGCAGGCCATGATTTTTCTGATGACGCTCTCGGAAAGTTGGGGCCCCATGATAACGGTTATTGGAGGGTGGACGGAAGATCTAGTTTCCTACACCACCATCTCTGAGTATGTGCAGAATGAAGCCATGCGTCGCAGCAATAGTGAAGCAAACATGGCTGCCTTTGCCTCACGGAGTAGCGACACCTTCCGCAATACCTCCTTCTCTGGGTACAAGGGAAACAATAGCACTAGCAACAGTGGAAAGGTGCAAAGCACCAAGGAAACTGCCACAACTGTGGCAAGGCTCGACACTGGGCTCGAGAGTGCCGTGCACCCAAGAGAGAGGGGGGAGATGGGGATGAATGGCGAGGGGGAAATGGTGGGAAGGATCCCACAAGCTTGATGGCTGAGTGTGCCTGCAACAAAGGGAGGGCGATACTCTGGGCAGGAGCCTATGGCCTTGACTCGGGCACAAACGAGCACACCACTTACGAGAAGAGAGATTTCATCTCTCTTGCGCCATGTAACAAGAACTTCAGAGTCGCCAACGGCAAGGTTGAGGCAGTTGCCGGCATTGGTGACAAGCTGGTCACAGTGGGTGTCAACGGTGGAGATTCCAACCTCAAGCTAGAGGGGGTGGTCTACTTGCCCTCCTTCACAGCCAACCTGCTCTTCATCTCTAAGATAACTAACCATGGCATGACAGTGGTCTTTACAGAGAAGGAAGCGGTGATAGTTCCTACCAAGGATATCAACATCTCCTACCCTGCCAAGAAGGTTGTCGCATAAGTTCCTCGTGTTGATGGACTCTACGTCTTGCAGACCAAAACGACAACTTCAACGGCTGAATCTTTGGTGGAGAGTGACGATGAGGAGAGCCGCGATGCAGACTCAGATGAGGAAGGACATGTTGGAGTACCGGAAGCAGTGGCGCCAGATGATTCGGCAACAAAAACGCAAGCAAATGCAGCCATCGTGGGTGTTCATTCTAACCTGTGCATATCCTCCGAAAACATGTGGCATAGGCGCTTTGGGCACGTGGCTCATCGCACATTGGAGCTCATGGGAAAGCAGGAGCTAGTGCGTGGGATGGAGCTAGGTGATGAGGTGGAGGGAGCGGAGATCATGTGTGAGCCATGCCTTCAAGGCAAGGCGAAAAGGAAACCCTTCAAGCGCAATGGCACGCGTGCTCTNACCTGTGCATATCCTCCGAAAACATGTGGCATAGGCGCTTTGGGCACGTGGCTCATCGCACATTGGAGCTCATGGGAAAGCAGGAGCTAGTGCGTGGGATGGAGCTAGGTGATGAGGTGGAGGGAGCGGAGATCATGTGTGAGCCATGCCTTCAAGGCAAGGCGAAAAGGAAACCCTTCAAGCGCAATGGCACACGTGCTCTCGCACCTCTTGATCTTGTCCACTCTGACGTATGTGGTCCCTTTCGCATACCGTCAAATGGAGGCAGCAGGTATTTCCTCACATGCATCGACAATAACAGCCGCAAAGTCTGGATATACTTTCTCAAAAATAAAAGTGAGGTGAAGGATAATCTGCGGGCCTTTGTTGCTATGGTTGAGCGACAGAGTGGAAAGAAGGTGAAGGCATTCAGGACGGACAACGGGGGAGAGTACGAAGCTTGCAGGGAGTGGCTCAAGACACAGGACATTGAACACCAGAAAACTATGCCCTACTCACCACAAAGCAACGGCGTAGCCAAGAGGATGAACCAGACGCTCCTAGGCATGACAAGGTGCATGCTCTTTGACGCCAAGCTTCCTCCTAGGTTCTGGGCTGAAGCAGCACGTACGACTACCTACCTTCTGAACCTCACACTTGCAGTAGCTCTACGAAGGAGAGGCAAGAAGAAGCGAAACAACAGTTGAAGACGCCTCAAGAAGCATGGTTAGGCAGGAAGCCGGACGCCTCCCATCTCAAGGTGTTCAGTTGCACCGGGTTTGCCAAGGTCTAGGTCGGTGAGGGCCCTAGAAAGCTTGATGCAAGAGCACGAAAGTGCATTTTCATCGGCTATGACACCGCCCACAAAGCTTATCGGCTGTGGGACCAAGGAGCCAAGAAGGTCATCCACAGCAAAGACGTAGATTTCCACAAAACATCTTTGAGTAAGGGAGAGCATCTCGAACTTGAGAACGCTCGAAAATAGGGAGAGTGGCTCACTCTCCTTGAAGAGGGAGACGAAGCACAAGCACAATGGCATGGGATAGGTGCTACAACAGGGAGAGGAGCTCATGAAGATGACTCGGAGGAATCAGACTCTGATTCCGACGTATCCGATCCTCCGGAACATGAGGAGGATACGTCTCCCATCATCAACGACGAACCAGACCTCCAGCCTCCACATCAACAACACCAGCCAGCAGGTTCAAGGAGCAGTTCACGCCTCAAAGTACCTCGGCAGCATTACGACGCAGATAGGGGTGAATGGACAGGCTTCAACTATTCATTCTTGGTTCAAGAGGAGCCAACGTCTGTCGCAGAGGCACTCACTCGGCTTGACAAAGCACAGTGGGACGAAGCAATTCGCAGTGAACTGAGCTCCATTGAAGAGAATGGGACATGGGTGCTGGTGGACAGACCTACCGGGGCTCACATTGTGGGGTCCAAGTGGGTGCTAGAAGTAAAAAGGAAACAGGATGGCAAGATAGACAAGTACAAGGCACGGGTGGTAGCAAAGGGGTTCTCCCAACGGCCAGGCGCAGAGTACGATGAGACCTTTGCTCCAGTTGTGACGTTTGCCTCCATCCGGTCAATGCTCGCCATTGCTGTTGCCGAGAACATGGAGGTCCACCAGATGGATGTCAAGACAGCCTTCCTTTACGGCAAACTTGACAAGGAGGTATTGATGGAGGTTCCGGAGGGGGTTGATGCTTCTGAGGGCAAGGTGTTCAGATTGGTGAAGGCACTCTATGGGCTAAAACAAGTGCCAAGACTTTGGTACCAAGAGATGGACACGTTCATGGCCAAGGAGTCCTTCATGAACGGGGACAACGACCCTAGCATGTACGTGCATGAGAGTGACAAAGGGACTATGTTGGTCGCCTTGTATATTGATGACCTGATTCTATGCTCCTCTTCGACGCAGCTGCTAGAAGATCTCAAGGGGCAGCTGAGTAGCAGATTCGAGATGAAGGACATGGTTCCTCTTGACTTCTATCTTGGAATTGCCATCAAGCGCGACAGAGCGGCAGGTACCATCAGCCTGAACCAGACAAAATACATCGACTCCATCCTAAAACGATACGACATGGCAGATTGCAAACCTGCCAGCACACCCATGAGCTCGGAGTGCAAACTCTCCACCTCCATGTCCCCATCCAACAAAGCGGAGAAAACTGACATGTTGGGCATCTCATATCAGTCTGCAGTGGGTAGTCTGATGAATACCATAATCGCCACCCGACCAGATCTAGCCCATGCTGTTGGGAAGGTGAGCCGGTTTGTGGCCAATCCTGGTCCACTTCATTGGTAGGCCGTGAAGCGCATCATGCGCTACCTTCAGGGGACGCGGCACGTGGGGCTCCAGTTTGGAGGCATCGCTGGATCCGCATTACTCCGTCTCATGTGCTATACTGATGCTGATTGGGGAGGGAATATCGATGACAGAAAATCTACCTCCGGCTTTGTGTGTATGTTGAATGGAGGTGAAGTCAGTGGAGAGTTTGCACTCCGAGCTCATGGGTGTGCCGGCAGGTTTGCAATTGCAAACCTGCCGGCAGGTTTGCAATTGTAAACCTGCCGGCACACCCATGTCTCCACGCAAGCAGGAATGTGTCTCTCTGTTAACAGCTGAAGCTGAGTACATCGCCTTGGCTGAGGTGTGTAAAGAGATGCAGTGGCTACGAAGCTTGCTATCTGAGATGAAGGCACCACAGGCAACGGAACGGTCATCAAGATTGACAACATGAGCGCCATTGACATGTCAAAGAACCCCGTCCTGTCCAGTCGCACAAAGCACATTGAGAACCTCTACCACTACGCTCGAGACATGGTCTACAAGCAGACAGTGGAGCTCGAGTATACCGGTACCAAGCTCAACCGGGCTGAAATGCATACAAAGCCACTGGACAAGTATCTCCACCAGGCGGGCAAGCAAGGCATCGGCATGGTCAACGCAAGTGATGACGAATGATGATGGTCACTGAGGCAAGGTGCAAGGGAGAGATTTGTTGAATGTTTTTGCCCCTTGTTCAGTGTTGTATGACGGATCAGGAATGCTCTGCCCCTTGTGGAGGTATGACCCCTAGATCCGTTGTAGTGTGACTCACCTATGCTCTGTCTCTTGTGAGATATGACCTGTGAGTACACCATGTGGGTGAGTGGTTACCTTGGCCATTTTTGTTGATTTGGCCAAGTGAGAGGTCATGAGGTCAATCCTGGCCCCATGCTTATCTTGTTTGCTGTGGAAGCTTCCAAGAAAGAAAGTCCGTAGCTTCTTGGACGCTACATGGTTGGTCTGTCACCTTGACACTAGGATGTTTATGTGTCAAGCCCATAGTGCAAGTCTATTGGTGACGTGGCTGGTTCAGGCCACTTCCCAGGAATGTGCTTTTGAGTTTTAGGACTGTACAGACAGCTATAAAAGGACTTGTCTTGCATGCTGATCAATCAACCCTTGCTTGATGCTCTCTTGCGTATTTACGACTTGAGCTCTTCTTGAGATGTAATGCTAAGGCATTAGTACTCTTGAAGGTGAAGTGTATGCCTGATTAAGTTTGGGGTGCATGACACATGTCAACAAAGGAAGAAGGCCTAAAAACCTTCGTGAGCTTTTTGGTTTTGCGGCTTCTCTGCCAGAGGTGGTTAGCTCAGTAGCTAACACGTTTTACATGCTTGCTTGCATCTACGACCTCCACTATGGCTATCATTATAGCTTGTTGCCACATCTCTTCTTCCTCTTATCTCTCTTCACTGCTAGGCTTGGCAAACTTGGTCCATACATTCTAGACTCCTCTTTGTCTTTGTGTAGGCATGTTTGTGCATACATGTCTGTTGTCTTTTAGCACGACCTTGAGGTGATACATCCATTCTCTATTTTCATGCCCACTGGGGCAGGAGAAACTCTTCAAAAATCTTCTAAGTAGAGTACGATCACTGTCATTATGCCTGATGATAATAAGTAACATGCTACACTACAATCACAATTGCAATGCAAGCGGGTTATAATATTAGAAGCACTTAGTGTGCAATGTGTAGCCAAGTAGCGTCTATGTCATAGGCAATCAAGAAACGTTTTGTGACCAGATCGTTGATCTAGTTCGAAGCCATCTCCAGCCTGTACAGTGCTCCATACTTGCTACTTCCAACAGCGCTAGCGTTATTATTGCCTTTGCCACCACTTCCGCTTCAATTTCCATTGCCTTTGGCGCCAACAAGTTTCATCCCATTACAGCAACGGCTCTAGCAGGCATACCAGCAGCCAAATTTCTTCCACCAAACTCAATGTGATCTTGCCACTTTACCATCATGATTTACCTCCAACCTTTCATTCTCATCTTGGGAGGTTTGTTAAAGTGCATGGATACATGAGGAGAATATTTGGGAGTACTACCACGACCTTGATCTATTTTTTCATTGTCCCTTTTCCCTTTTTATTCATAAGTCACACGTGCTATTTGTTCTCTCATTCTTGGAGGGCCAGACGATCTTACTGATGAATTTGGTTTCTACAATCCAAAAACACAACACGTCACACGCCTCCTGAAATGTTTCTTGACTACGCTCTCATCAAGTGTTGCAAACGTTGTGGCTGGTTACATGGCTCAAAGCGTCCTCACCATATATTTCAACACTGTTTCCCTGCGTGTAGACAAGACATGTGATGCATTCTAATCACACAGTCACAAGCTACTATGCAAACCGAGAAAAGCTACACAACTGTCCTCTCCATGGTCAATGGCCTCATCCTCGAACTGTCCGACATATTCAGGGAGGTGAAGGTTGTAGAGATCGGGCGTCTAGCAGCCAAGCCCCTCCAAGATGATGCCCCACCAGTAATTGATGCACTGTAGGAGTTCACTACCTAGTGTCTGACCGACTAGTGGAGTACGCCGGAGAACAAGCGTATCCATCTCGCCACTGTAGCTTCTTTCACCATAGGATTTCCCTCTTCAATTCCAGCCTCATCCTTATACACACCATCCTCATCCACATCCGCCTGCTCCATGTTTTCCTCCTCCCTAGCTACTCATGAGGGGGAAGGTCAAGGGTAAGGCAAGGGAAATCAGTTTGGTGGTGGATCGTGTCGTGGACAAGGCGGGCACAAACATGGGAGTTATTCCATCTGCTCCTCTTATTCTGCCTCCTCGCATGACAATGTGATGTCCGTAAATTATGTCGTTATCGTTCACTTTGCCTCAGAGTACCCTACAACCCCTATCAATTGTTGCTTTGGGGTCGCTAGCCGTTGGATTCCTGTATCCAAGCATATTAGTTAGCGCAATCGATGCGGTCGGTCGCTATGATTGTTAATAAAAGGTCATCTTGGATGCCAAAAACTGGCATTGCTTGCTGAACGTCTTGATCGAGGCTACCTTTCTAGTAGATAGATAGTTTCTCTGTGCTAAGATCGCAACATGTGATGATTTTGCGAGACGATCGCATATAGTACACCATGCTGGATTGCTGATATAGGCATTGAGGCATGTACTATGCATCAGACTTCTCATTCAGCTTCCAGAGGGAGCGATGGTAGCACGCTTGAATTCACTCCATGTTTTCGATGGCATGAGAGTTGTGCCACGTTGGGTTTCCATACTCGAGAGGTAGTACGCATGCAATAGTCGATGTGAGAGCGATCGCGTGAACTGTTGATCTAGCTCCATCGGTGTCCTGGTGCCTTTAGATCAGACCACCAACTTAAAACCTTGCCACGCAAAAGCAAGACCACGATGTTGACTTTCTTTTTGTCTTTGTTGACCCAAGTAGCTGTGAAGTACACTTCTAAACTTGTAAGCTACATCCTGACCATCGGTCCCTTGGATTTTGCGGGATTTAACGGCTTGGAGAGTGCCGATTGACTCCGGGGTTCACTCGAGAGTTTTAGGTTTTTCTCAATGAGCACAGCTTCCTGCATAGAGGAAATCCAAAGATCCTCAATTTCCATGTTCGGTTGTTGGAGTAGATGGGTTATTGAGGCTCGTGAGTCTCAACAACTTCTTTACAAATCTTCATTAACATGGGCCTCCTGGCGAGTACCTCCCATCATACGAGGTGCCAACCTGAAGGGCAAAGACGAAGGGAAGGGGTTCACCAAGCCTGAGGGGTCCGTCACCAGGTTGGCCATCAGATTTGTCGGTGTTGTACCATTCACCGCAAAATCTTCCATTGCTATCTGGATTGCCTAACGAGCGTCAGTGTTTGCGTTATTGATCCTCTATCGCTGAAGTGTTCACCAAAGACCATTACTCTTCGTCGGTTGAGCTTGCTCCGTGCATCGTTGTTGTCGCAAGGTCTGTGATCTTCATAACTTTGGAGATGTGCTGAAGAATAATGTGTAGTTTTCCTCAGCTACTTAATCCCTTGGTTGTTCCTCTAGTGCTCCTACACTCTGATACCAAGTGTTACGCCAACTGGAATGCAAGTGGTTCATAGGGATGAGGTGCGGGATAAAACACGATTTGAGGATTTTAGGGAACTAGATAGATTTTATTAAGTAGTAAGTGTACTTTGATGATAAGTTTTGAGTGTGTTGAGCACATACATACAATGAAATAAATCAACATGAGGCATATGTTGGGTCTTCGTTGTTGAAGCCGAACGATGTGTGCGGGGTCGTGCCATGAGTGGTTGCTTTAAGAAGCTCTGCCAAGAAGTCGGGGGATTGGAGAATATTCAGCCGTGGTTTTAAAAAAGTCCAACACTGTTGAGAAGTCGACCAAACAATACTGAAAACTTCTGTATGGTTCACGACACTTCTGTCAACCGTTCTGAAAGGTGGTCAAAGTTGCCAAAACCTTCTCGAACTGAACAGTAGAGGTTGGGGCAAATGACATGAAATCCATCAGCCAGTTGGCATAAGAATCTGGAGGCCAACGTTCAATGGGCCATGAATGTAAGGACAAAACTTCCCACTCTCGAAGTTTAGGGACTTGTGTACATCATGGACGTAGTACTGGGGCACTGTTGGGGCAAAGATGGAGAACAAGGTCCTAATGTATTAACTTGTGTATGATGAACTAATTGCTAAAATTCTTCTTTGTGAACCATCAATAGGTAGATTTGGACTTGGATTTTACAAGATGCGGGAAAAACATATGATACACTTATGTGCCCATGAAGCTATACATCACCTACACTCCCAATACAGTTCCCATGTACACCTCCGTGTTCTTTTATGGATGGAGGATGTAAATACTTCCCCATCTCCTCCCAAACTAAAACGTCTATTGGGGGGATACATTGGTTGTGTTTTGGAGAACAGGCTCATAATAACACACAATTGTATTCATACACATGTGTATATTTATTCACATACATACGATACACCCCCTACACATCCCCAATACATTGGAGGTGTTTTGGGTGTGGCGGAGAAAACATCGCGGCAATGGAAGTGGCTTGCAACCTTCCAGCCCTTGCTTTGGCAAGGGGTCATTAAAACCACCTCCTTGCCTTCACGAGATGGGAGGGCCAAACCGGCCCTCTCGCTAAATTTCTCCCCACTCCTGCTACATTCCTCCTTGCTTCATGCTCAACAAGTAGGAGTGTCACATGTTAAGGCATCAACATTCTGAAAGAAGATAAGTAATTTCAATCATAAGCTAGACAGGAACGCTTGCACAACACATAGATTCAACTTTCATCTTGTCGGTTAGCATGGCTAGCGGCCTTTCCCCTTCAGGCTAGACCGTCTGTGGACAACCATGTTGGGTGTCCCCAATCTCCTACTGTCACTATCCATGAATGTCGTCGAGCAGGAATTCTATTCACTGTTTTTGCATTCAGGTAATTTCCCTTGCCACACATCCATTTGTGCAAGTCGCCAACTTGCTCTAGCACTCATTGACCAACCTAGTGGACAAGCGATATTCAAGCTTCCATGAGTTGTTTTCAGGTCCATTACCAACCCAATGAACAAGGTAATGCCTAACAACCTGCGACCAAAGTATACATTCTCAGAAGTAGAGTAAGCAAATGACCTCGTATTGGCTTTTGGCAACAACAGATTTTGGTGGTGGCTAAACGGTTCCTTCCGTCATATATGGAGTCAACAGGCTTACATGAAAAATATCATGTATCTTCATATTTGTCGGAAGCAGCAATCGATATGCCATTGGCCCGATGGGTACGATGATGGGCAACGGCCGAATACACTTCGGTAGAAATTTTTGTGTCCATGGGGACCTCAGCCAAAGGTTTTTTGTGCTAAGTATTACCTTGTCACTATGTCAAACAATACCTCACAAAGACTTTTGTCCACATATCATTTTGTTGTCATCCAGCTGTTTGCAAGTCATCATTCGCCTCCTGTAACAAGGACGCTATGTGCTCGGCAAAGGCTTGAGCTGAAGGGATATGTCATTTTATGCTCCCAGTTTTCATCAATGAAGGAGGAAATATTGGATACCGACCATTGTTCAACACAAACTGTGTGAAATGTGTGGACTTGTTCACCGACTGGTTCATTGCAAACTCTCCATACATAGGATTTCATCCTAGTCATTCATGACAGGGTCCACATACACATGGAGCATCTACTCTATAGTGCAAATCATGTGATTTATTTGTCTTTCACTTTGAGAGTGAAATATTTCCAACTTTTGAAAATCACTGCCGAAGTAGTCGAGTATGTTTTTCCATAAATTACTAGCATTTTTTCTTGATCATAGATAATACATTATGGCAAGCCATGGTACTTAAGGACACTCACAAAGAATAGTATAGCGGTGTCCTCTACGTTCACGTCAGTGGTTGTAGGAATGATATGTGTCAAACCTTTTAGAAGATCAAGAATCACTAGTACTCGATCGTGACCATGGACTGTGTCTAGAAGACAAGTAATAAAGTCCATGATGCCTCACTCTCATGTATTCCAAGTAATAGGAAGCTTTTGAAGGAATCTAACAGGATTTTTGTTGTTAGCCTTGTTCCAAAGGCATGCATTGAATGTTATGCAACAATCATCAACATAGAAACTCCATTCTAGCCATCAATAATGGTCCAAGAGTGACTAGTCCCACATTAATTGCCACCGGCGACTCGTGGAACTATGAGACACTCTTTGTTCGAAGGTGTCCCAAGCCCGGCGCAAAAACTTGTTTACAGTACTTATGAATTCTAACAGCCTCAACCAGTCCATACTTGTCCTGATTCTGAGAGTCTTGAAATAAAGAAGAACAAGATCCCATCCGGATCTTGTTTTCAAATTTGTTGCAGTGCATGATCTCTTGCGGCGGTGCCACAGAGATATTGCGGGTGTCTTGTGTTCGCATTCTAGCCATAGCAATGGCCATAAAAGAGCCACCAACCTTGGTGGTTGCTTCGATCTCCAAAGGATGTTGTCTTAGTAAACTGGCCATGTTGATGCATCCCGTTTCATATTCCCACATGCACAAGAATAGGTTGAAGTGTTCATTCCAATGCGGATGTCGTCTTGACAGGTTTGGTTGCGTTGAGAAGAACACCAATGGGTTGTGTTCGGTCACAACCGTCACAGCCCCCTTTATGCCCTCGAGGTAACAACACCATGTCTTGAAAGCATGTACCACAGCGAGGACCTCCTCATCACCAGTTGTGTACCATGTCTCTATAAGGATAAGCTTTTGGCTCTCATACACAACTCAATGAGCATTCTACACGTGGACTACTTTGCTTCCTGTGGTTATGATGGATCCGAAAGAGCTAAGCCAGTGTTATGGACAGAAGTTCTTTTAACTTGAAAAAAGTGTTCTTGCAGTCAACTGTCCATTCCCATTGTACATCTTTGCACCGGAGCTTGGTTACCAGAGCTACCAAAGTCGAGTACCCCTGCATGAACCGTCTAAAGGAATCTACAAATCCAAAGAAAGACCAAAATTTCTCAACATTCTTTGGGCTTGGCCAATGCACAAGGGCTTGGAACTTGTATGCTTTGACATGGATATCATCCTTGCTGGCTATGTTTCCAAGGTACTCGAGCTCCTCTTGTGCAAAATTGCACTTGCTCACCTTCACCTAGAACGTTTTCTCCTGGAAGATTGCACAGGCTTCACGTACATGTTCTATGTCCTATTCCACTGATGCGGAGAAAACTAGGATTCCGTCCAGGTAAACCAAAACAGAGTAACTAAGTTTCTTGGTGAACTTTGAGTCCATTTCTACTTAGAAGGTTGCCAGGAAATTTGTTAGTCCGAAGCAGAACACCCAAAGCTGATGATTTTCCATGTGTGGTTGACACGCAATACTGGACATATCATCTTCTGAGGCGAGGATCGTGTGGTTCCCTTGAGATAAATCCGAGGAAGAAAATAGTTTTGCCCCTTGAAGTTGGTCAAAAGGGTCCTCAATCGATTGTAGGGAAAATTGATTCTTCATCATCAGCTTGTTCCATGCTTGGTAGTCCATGAACATTTGTAAACCACTGTCTTTTTGTTCACAAAAAGGATCGTTGCATCATACAGCAAGGTACTTGGCTCAATCTAGGATTTCATAAGTTACTCATTGATTTGAAAATTGGTCTCTTGCCTTTCTTTCAGACAAGTGATTCATGGATCTAAGCAAAGGAGTCATCTCCGCTTGTAGAAAAACTACACCATCAGAGAGTTTTTCTTGTGAAAGCCAATTTGGTGAGTCTTGGAATACATCCAAAAACTCCACCAACAGAGACAAGCTGGTAGCATGTCTTCCTTCACTTCATCTTCCACTTTTTATAGTTCAGCCAAGAAGCATCAACAACCCTGTCGCATACATCTCGTAATTTTCATCATAGACAAGCTGGTATTGACGCTAATTCAGGTCACAGGTGTGATAGCTTGTAGTTGGAATGAACCTAAAAAACCGTTGTATCTTTTGGAGGATCAAACATTTTGATGCAAGGTAAACAAGGAGCATTTTTCTTTGTTGTCTTCGGTGTGACAAATTACATTATGTCTCATTGTTTACATCCACTCAGACCACGGCTACATCTGCTCATGCCCATGTTGCTCCCTCACTCTCTCCTGAGGATACTCGACTGCTGCAATGACGCCTCTGCCATGTGCACACCGCCATCATACGCAGCTTGCTTCTTCATCAGCCTGCTGTTGGCTTGGATGCTTCCACATTCTCTGCACCCTACATTACTTATTCCTTGGACTGCACACAAGGCAAGATGCACCACACCTTGTTTCCCATGTCTAAATCACGTACCCACGAGTTGCTCACTCTTGTCCATGTTGACGTGATGGGACCAATTTTTGGTTGAATTTCTTGACTGTGGTTGCTACTTCCTAATCTTGTCTAACTTGTGACTGATCACTAGACTTACTCACTGCACTTGAAGAGTGAAATTTGGCCTACGATCGAGTCTTGGCTTATTCAAGAAGAGTGTGCATGTCATAGCAAGTTACAGGTACTTCACTGCAATCATGGTGGTGAGTTCATTGGCAAAAGTCTTTGCTTTCTTTCATCACTTGGTGTTCGTTTTAAGTTGTCTGCTCCATGTAACCCACATCACAGTGGTGTCTCAGAATGTTGGAACCGCACCTTGGCTCACGGTGTGCATACCATGCTGCTTGAATCCTTACTCTTTGAAGCCTTTGCTTATGACGCCATGAAGTACATGACATGGATGTGGAACAAGATTCCTCATGGTCCGCTTCCACAACATGTCACACTGTATGAGCATTGGTATGGCCGCCGCGCTGACCTACGTCTTGCTCGTGTCTGGGGGAGTGTCACATGCGTCTGACTTTCAAAGGATCAACGTCATGTAGTGCTCTCTTGTTGAGGCTATGTTTGTCTGTTCCTTGGTGTCTCTCTGCATTCCAAAGCTCAGCGCTTTTGAGATGCTGATCGTGTGTGCGTTACTGAGTCTTGTGATACTTTGTTTTTTAAAACAAGTTCAGGGCAGTGTCACCTTTCCGTTCATCTTTCCCACCTACATTCCATCGCCTCTAACTTCTGCACCCACGAGTGTACCATATTCCACATCCTCACCAGCCCCCATGGCTACGTCCCCTCTCCCCGTCGCACTTGTGCCTGTGTTCTTTCTTGGGTTGTTGTCACCACCTGCGTCCTCGTCGGCATCCTTCTCATCACCTGAAACATCACCTCTCATTGTGTCACCTACTATTGTGTCACCTGTTGTCATGCTACAACGTCGTCATCACCTTCTCCAAATTGTCGCATGTATCCTTGCCAGTCTCACTGCCTCTCACTTTTATACCATTAGAAAATCTGGTATGAATTCCCTTGGCTACGGACTCAGTTGCACCCTTGTCCTTGTCTGACCCTCACCCTTTCAGTTGAGCTCATAGTTGTCATCTCAAGCCTTTGCAGTTGCACTGTTATGCTGCTCCCTTTGTCAATTGCTCTCGCATACCAGCCCCTCTCTTTCACATTGCGTGCCAGCTCCTCCTGACACTGGTCTAGATCATTGTTGCCCTCGGTGCTTGATGTAGGGTGACTATAACGACAACGGTACAACAAGGCACGTTTATGCTACATCGATGTGGTGTGGCGTCTGTGGGGGCAACCGGGACCACCCAAGACTGGAATATGCCGTCGTCCCTGGGTGACTTCATGGTACAAATCCGTCACGAGTGATTTTTTGAGTTCGTCTCCCAGAGCCACAACGGTACTTCGCACTCACAAAAAAAGGTTGACCTGTATGCCACGTGGCATGAATCACGGAGTGCGCAATGCCACAAGGTCTGACTCACACCCCAGGACCAATGAGGCCCATACGTGGGGAGTTGCACCTAGCCAATCTGGATTGTGCAGAAATGCATGTCCTTATCCTGACCCACAGAATTTATGGGAACTTCTGGTACCAGTAAAGTCATACCTGCAAACCGTTGTATTCGTTCAGTTTCTATGACATTTGCTGAATGAATGTTGTCACAGTGTGCCGCGGATTCAGCTACTGAAGCGAACTCTGTTTACGTGAATTCTTGCCAAACCTTGAGAGCGATGGCCACAAGCATTCCACTTTTCGGAACGCCAAACAGCCAAATACTCATCGGCTTTGCATCGACATGCCCGTTTTGGGAGGTCGTGAGCTATCTTTCTCATGAAAGTGATTAATCTAGCCCATCCAAGTCGTCACTTTCAAGGATACACCCCCATATACACCCAACATATATCATATAAACCAGCAAGCTCATCAAATGAAGTGTAACATGGTGTTGTTTAATGTGATGTATTTGAGTTATCCAATGTGGCTCTTTTTGGCAGGTCAATCATGTATACAAACCAAGATCCCAGACAATGTTGGCCATGGTTTGGCCAAAAGCCCCCCACCCCCCACATCAATGTGGCCAATCGTGGCTACATCTATGTGTCAAGGTGGAAAACGATGTACCGATGTTCAAGGGGCCAAGGTCAACACTGATTGGAGTCTACATCTTGTGGATGTGTGTGAGTTTGGTAAGAATCTTTCTGCCTTTAAATTCAACCGGGTTTGAACCGTTGACCACATGTACCATGAATGTGATTGAGCTCATATCTTTGAGGGTGTTTGTTTCAAGCACTACGTGTAACAATTGTTACACAATGGTCTGTGTTGCCATCACCAAGCAGGTTTGATCATGCATCTTGTCTGTAGACGTATCGTTTTGCGGGAAATTATGGTCAGAAGTTACAAAATGCAGTTCAATGGGAGATGAGAATTTTCAAGAGAAGTTTGAACTGGTAAGAAAAAACTCTACATCCACATCTGAAAACATAAACCCACACTCATCATCCATCTTTCCCTTGAGTGGTCCCCACTAACATCACTCCGGATGAGAAAAACCACACCACAACCTTGTTCATTTCTATGGTCAGGACTATTACAACAGCCAAAGCCATTTTTACGGCCGTGATTGTGCTCTCCTGCTACACCATCTCTGTAAGGAGTTGTAGCTGCAGCCAACGCTGCATTCTCCTTACCACAACTAGCACCCTTAGAGAAATGAGCCCTAAAGTGGCCATGCTCTATACAGTTATGGCAATGTCTTTCACTGAAGACTATGTTGTGACGCTCACGTGCTACTTGCACCTCGTTGCTATCGTGGTCGTGCTTGTGGTTAGGGGCCTTCTGTCCACCAGTTTTCTTGACTGGAGGCTTTGCACACTGGTTACCCTTCACCCTGCCCCATTGTACGGCTGTCCCTCTTGCCTCTGCAGTTTCCATGCACAACTCTCACACTTATTGTGCATGCGCGCTTGTTCATACATCCAAGTAGTGCTTCAGGTTCGCCAATACACTTCACTTATGTAGTCATGCAACATATATGACCAATTGCCTCACCCATGAAACTGTGATTCAACAAGTGTATTGGTAAGTGAACAAACTAGTGAACATGGACATTTCATAGAAACAACTACATGTCACATAGAGTCCATTACATTTTTCATTTATACAACGAATGCACATCTGGTTTTTGTAGACATGTATTCATGTGGATGTCTTGTGAAAAATGTTCTGAAGCAGGAATACACCTTTTGATACACTGATCAACAAGTGTGATGATTTGAGGTGATTAACCATTACTCTCATGCAACACCCTCCAGCTTGTCCAAACCTGGCCCAATGCCATTGTGGTGGTACATTCCTTTAGCTTCTTTTTGGCAAGACCATCAGTCAAGTAGTCCAACATCAAGGAATCCAGGTCTTAAAGGTCTTGGACCCATGTTCCTCGGTGAATATTTTGGCTTCCTCCATGAGTGCAGTGAGCTCGCTCAAGTAGGACTCAAGCGAGCTATCTAGGTGCTTAGATTCTCTTATCTTACGAGATAATGCAAACTGTGCCTTTTCTTGTTGGGTACATTTCTTGTATATGATGCCATGTAATGCCTTCCACGGCATGGATGTCCACTCTAGGTGTGGCTGCTATCCACTCAACACCTTGACCACGTTCTTGAAGGATTTGTCTCAAGTTGGGTTGTGACAAGGTCACCCCACTGGTCGATTGGAGCATTGGGGGCACATAGAGCATGGTCCTTGCAGTTTACCCTGTTGGTCAGCTTCATTATATTTCAGAAGCTCTCCATATCATTAAGTAAAGATGTGTTCATGACCGGCTCCGATGTCGTCAAGGCAGGCAATTCCTTGTTGCCACTATAGGTGGCATCAGCACGTGCGACACCCTGTGACCACTGCTGCACTTGCACCTGGGTTACGCTCTCCAAGGCCTTGTCGAGGTCATTGTACTGGAAGGTTGTCGGCCAGATGCTACAATTGGCACCCATGGTAGAGGTCTATAATGCTTTGTCTGAGGTGGATCAGCAGGTTGGTGATTGTGAACCTTAGCTCTAACATCATCAGAGCCTCAAGGGCCGTGCACTGTTCGTGTGCCTTTATCCACTAAAGGAGGGCACTGTTTGTGTGCGCACCTCTGAGGAGATCCATCTTGTGGAGGAAGTTGTCATCTATAATGATTCTTGAGGAAGCTTGAATCTCTCCCATTGCAGCCACGTGGTTGGTCAATGGGGTCTGTCCCCATTGCTCCCGTCGCTGCTGATCCTGAGTCACCCCGCCGCCTTGTCGGCCATCTTGATAGGCTTCTGATGAGCAGAGGAAATATGTGTTTTCCTTAGTTTTCTCTGGCTTGTTCTCGTGATAACTTGCAAGAACGGCTGATTTTGGAGCTTTTGCTACTTTCCGCATCCTTGTTGCTATCAATAGCTTCTTATGACTCGACAAGTGTCTTGTCCTCGAGCAATCAGCTCAATTTCACCGAACAATGATGGAAATGATTGCGCTCCTTTTATCTTTTGTTTTTTTCAACACCATACTCTTTGTTGGGGTTCACGTTCCAGTGGTCCATCCGAGGGTGTCCTCCATCCCGTGAAAGTTGTCCATGTGCACGTCGATGTACTCACCAAGCACTCATTTGGCTTCTGCAAGATTCTGAACTCTGCAAATTTTAGTCTGGATTACCTTCAATGACACCGTTGTTGTTGCCTTAGCCACCATTCTTGTGGTAGTAGTTCTCAGAACTTGGAGTCTTCTAAGGGAATTTAGTGAATCTGTCACCACCTTGCCCTTGTTGGTCTTCCACAGACCGGCACTTGGCATGCCATCAATATGTGCATTTAGCACGTACCCCTTGTATGAGCGCCGCTCATGACCCTGAAGAGGTATCACCCCTTCTTTGTGTCCTTCCTCTAACGCTCAATGAGGAAACTACAGAATTACCATTTTTTTCTACGCCCCTGCGGATGGCATAACCACGTGGTAAAAATCCTAGTTCTCTAGGATGCAATGGTCAGAACAAGCACGTGGTAGAAAATTATCTGTTTTCTGTGCCGCCATGGCTGGCATAATCACATGGATTTCTATGCTAAAGTGTGTAGCCATGAATCACAGTACTAGATTGGTTGCAAGCCAAAACTAGGAACCTGAATTCTAAAGAAAGCAACAACAAAAAAAAAAACATAACAAGAGTTACGCTCACGAGGACAAGTTACAAGAAAAGATGACACAGGGAAAATTTCTCCATCTCTCTCGCCCTTCTTGCCTTGGTTTGCTTCTCTTGCCTCCTCTTGTCTGATTTGGCCTTCACTTCTTAGGCATTCACTCCCTTGTGCTTCTTTTGGCACCTCTTGTGCCTATCTGACAACGTCTCCTTTGAGCTCATAATGATGGGGAGGACTTAAAACATCTTCACCATGGTCTCCTCCTTTTATCTTGGCGTCATACTAGTTTTTGGAGCTCCCTTGCAGTAGTGGAAGTCCCTGCACCAATTCTAATTCCAAGGGGAGGAAGAGGAGGTTATTAAATGGGAAAACTTAGCGTGGTTTTGGACATTCCTTATCCCGTCTCACAAAACTTCAAGTAGCCTCCTGGGAGATGCTGTGAGAAGTTTGGAAGAAAAAAAAAAAGAGTTGTTACAGATCTTTCAAACTTAATTCATGGCACTTCAGGTTGTACCCCTTGTAGTGTTTCATTTTTTAGCTGCTCACAGTGTTTCATCCATGTTGTAGCCACTGGAACCATCGAAGACTTGGTAGCGAGGGTCATCCTGATCTTAAAACTGCTGTAATGTATGTGACTTGACACCTTGCACGGAAATCTTCATCGGAGTTCAACGAATGGCGCCCAGAGCTCACTGGAGGAGGTTTCTGTTCCGTGTCACTCAACGGCCTCTAACGGCCTCTATAGTGAGACTGAAATACTTCCAGTCTCTGTTTTACCTTGCCCCCTCGTTCCGGGCTCCAAACAAGGGAATGTTACCCCAAACTTGTGGATTCATGTGTGAAAATTGAAGTTCATAATGAACTAACTTGAGTTTCACTTTTTGGGGCGACGGCGTACATTCGTCGTGTGTGAGGCATGCCCAACGATTTGCGACGACACTATACTTTTGTCTCATATCTCTGTCACTTGTGTCTATCCCTCGTCCTTGCTCACTCTCACAAGCAAGGAGGGCAAGCAAGGGTGGGGGCATGAGGCCACGGGCCTCGTCCTCGAGGCCCTCATGGCCTCTCAACCGCCGATAGGATCACCAGCTGGGTCGGCGGCTCGTAACTAACCAGGGGGGTGGCCAACCAGTCACCTGACCGGCCGCTACCCATCCAACTGGCCGGTCGCTGGCCGGCTGGCTCTCAGCAAGTGGCTGGCCAACGGCCAGGCCTCGCTTCAGCGAGGGGTGGCTGCAAAACACCCCCTCGCTATTGCAAGGTGGGAGGGTGAACCGGCCCTCCCATTACATCGAGGAAGTGAGAAAATTGGTTGATTAAAAAAGCATAGGTACGTGCAGGGATTACCCACAAAATATAATTGTGTGTATGCCCTACCCGGCATTCGGAAGAATAAAACTACTCTACCTGGCGTAGAATAATAAGACCCCCCTACCCAGTGACCTGAGAATATTAACATTATACCCATGAACAGTGAGAAATTGCAGCATGTCGACGCTGCATGCAATGCAGTGTCAACATGCTGACATCATCAATTGCTTTGAGCATTCACAAACCCCTTATTTGAGGGGTTTGTGAATTTTTGAGGATGGGGTTTGCATTTGGTTTACATGGGGGGTCTGAGACTCCCCATGCGTCAAAAGGGAACCTGATGGGCCCCGCTACCGCGGGGCCTAGCAGGAGCCCGCGTAAAGATAAAACCCTAAACCCCTAATGTACTTTGGGGTATAGTTTAATCAGGGTTTTCATGTTAAAACTAGACGGATTTTCGTGTCATAAAAATTTGAAAGACGAGTGTTTCCGCTGGATTTCAAAAATGAACGTTTTCGCTCGATCGTGATACTCGCGTGAGAGCAAGAATTGCGAGGGGGGTGGACATGCCCTACCTTGCTTCGTTCAATCAGCATCGCATGCCACTGATCAAGCATGGTGAAGCGAGTGGGCAGGGAAGTCCTCTTTTTTAAGTCGCTGGGCAGGGCGTCAATATAGCTTGTTCGCTGGGGTAGGGCATCACCAACCCCCTCGTGGATTGGGTAGAAGGGTTGTTACGCCCAAAAATCATCTGGCACTGTGCTTTTGCATATGGGATTCTTCACAGGTCCTATCTCATTTTACTGAACTCAAATCAGGCTCTTTTTGAACAAGACATGGTTTCCTAAGTTATTGAGGTCATGGGTATGGTTCAGGTAACAACATCAACACTTTCAGTGATGGCTATGGCCAAGGTTATTGGCCAGGGAGGCTGATAGTTTCCTGCAAGGGAAAAAGGCAATAGCACGACCTTGATGGAACTCCAATGAAGGCAAATAAATCCTTTCAAAATGTTGGATTGAGCAGGGTAGCTCCCTGCATGGTGGGCCAATCATTTTCTGAAACAAAGGGACAATTCTTCATTCATGTATGTAGAATACCAGTGAGGTATGGTTAATTAAGGCCGTTTAATACACTGGTTTTCTAGTGTGTGCATTGAGTGTGCTCTCACTAAAGGGTGCTCTTTACACCCGTCCCTAAAATCCTTCCATTGTGCGTGACAAGAATGTATTTTTTTCATTGATGGCTAGACAATTCTCTTCTTAGGAGAGACCTCAGTACGTGGGGTTAGTGTATGTGACCAGTGTGCTTGGTCACCATACGAAAGTATACTAAGAGTGCACTCAGTGTGATTATTTGTCTCATATGTCCCATCATACCTTACATTTTTGTCCTATATGGCCAAACACATATTTTCCCAGGAGGGACGTCAGTGCGGGGGGCTAGTGTATGTGGTAAGTGCGTTCAAACACCACACCAAAGTACACTACAAGCGCACTCACTGTGTGAATTTGTCTTATGTGTCTCAGCACAGTTTTCCTTTTGTCCTATATGGCCAAAACAATCGCTCCTTGGGAGGTACCTCAGTGCGTGGGGCTAGTGTGATAGTGTGTGTTTCTATGCATTATTAGGTTCAAGCATTGTGTGGTTAAAAAATGCATATGATACAAAGAAAAGTTTTTATCTTAAGACTTTAAAAAATGAAAAGAAAATAAAAATGGAAGAAGTTACGAGCAGCGTTAAGTACTGTTCCTGTGGTTTTTCAAGCCTCTTACGAGTGTAACCATCTACAAGACGTTAATATGTACGAATTTTCTGATCATGGTATGTCTGTAGTAGATTTTGAATGTAGTTTAAAAGAATGTTTCTTTCTTTCGCTATTTGGTTCGTTCATTTGAAACGGTCAGTCGATAGCTCCAAGCAGGTTTTCATATTTTCTCGACGGCCGTCTACTTGCCGACGACAGTGGACCTGGCATTGTTCCTCGATAAGTTTTTCTTGGCCAGCAGTGAATGAACTGACCCTTCGATTCAGTCCTTGCAAGATGGTCTAGAGATGGCTGCAGTGTATGGGGCTGGTGCATGTGGCAAGTGCGCTCGAAATGAGTGCAAAAGTGCACTTGTCACGCACTCAATGTGCAACAGCCATATTCCTAAATGGCTAGATTGCAAGGAGTAATCTTGCATGTCAAAGAGCAAACCATCGATCATTGCAGTCTGATATCAACGTGAGACACAGAAAACCTCGTCACTGCGAGGTTTGAGAACTAACCTTGAAAATGTATTCGAGGTCCGATACTTAGAATTTTGAAATTACAGCTTCTTCGGGGAACCATTTCGAACAGTTTTGAGCCATTTTGCAAAAGAGTGGAAATTATTCACGTTTGATATCTTTTTGTAACGTTCATGCAATTGAAAGAACCAGACTCAACGAGCATCGATTCAATGTTCAATCAATTCAATGATTAGAGTGGACACAAAATCGTTGTTTATTTGTTTCAAAGAGAGAAACGGAAGCACAGACTTTTCTTAAACTTATGGGTTCAGAATGAATGCAATGATAAAACTGTATATTTTTTACGTCATTGGTTCAGATGTTCTCGTTTCACTTGTTGCCAAAAACATTGTGGACAAGAACTTTAGAATGATTAATGTGAAAGGACAAAACGGTTCCTCAAAATGCAAGTTTCCTGTCCCATTGGGAATGGCCGCCTACTCTCCAGAAACGACAAAATCTCTGCTATTGCTGAACATTTTGCTCAACATAAGGGGTGGAAACATTCGCAAACCCATGAAGTTTCTTCATTGCCAACATCACAAATGATTGCGGATGAGAACTGTAAAGAGTTGCACACTGAGTGTGTGATAAGTGCACTTTGTCACACAAATCAATCGCACTGACCCATATGCACTTTGCCTCGCATTCAGGGGTCTTAGCAACGGGACGAGGTCCCTCTCGGACTTCCAACGGTGGTTGGGCCAGCGAGGTGACAGCGTATCCAGCGTTCTGCCGGCACTTATTGACTGCCGTCATATTCTGCGCGACACAAAGCCCTGTCAGCCACTCAATCTTATAGCACTCAAGGATCAATGAATGCCCCAAAGTGAGGGCACCGTACATTTCGGAATGTTAACTAAGAGAGACTGTTATGGGTTTTGTGAGTAACAACCTTTAATACAAACGTATCACGAATATGAAAGTTAATGACTCGTATAGGTAATCTGTCAAATCATGTGTTTTTCTCTTGCAGAAAAGAAGAAACAAAAAAAGCTATGAATAAAGAATAGTTCTGACGAAACAGAGGACTGATTACTCAAATATAGAAGAGGTAGGGGGTAGCAGGAGAGAGAGAGAGAGAGAGAGAGAGAGAGAGAGAGAGAGAGAGAGAGAGAGAGAGAGAGAGAGAGAGAGAGAGAGAGAGAGAGAGAGGGAGGGAGGGAGGGAGGAAAAGAGAGAAATGGGTAAAGAGAATGATAGAGATGAATAGAGATAGAGAGATACATAGAAATAGGAAAAGGGGGAAAAAGAGAGGGAGAAGGAGGTAGAGAGAGGTGTTGTGAAATAGAGAGGGATAGATATAGTTTAACAGGGAAAAAGAGTAAATAGGATAAATAATTATACGAGATCGTACTGTTCATGTACACTCCTTGTAGAGTGAATAGTGTTAGTGCATGGTTTTGGGACGCACTTGAGGAGTGCACTAGGATGTCAGTGTGTGATCTCCCCACCATTGGGCATATATGCTACCAGTCACTGAACAAATTTACAATAAGTATTCATTCCATTTATTGTGGTTTGAGTACCTCTTTGATAAAATCATGGAGTAAAAGCTGTTCTCGTCCTCGGATTCATCTTATAGGTACAATAAAATCCGTTTCTTGGAAGATTATTCTCTGAAAACAACATTCTGGATGCACATGGTACACTAGCAGTTTCAATTTTTTTCCTTTGAGCTAACAAATCTCCAAGAAACGTTCCAGGGAGAAGTAAAAAAAAAAAAAA
>SZWC01004550.1:12500-62613 GCA_023375785.1 Penium margaritaceum | reverse complement strand
ATTGATGCCATGGGAGCGGTGGTTTAAGGGGAAGGCTGATTTAAGGCCAGCAAGGATCTGGGGCACTATGGCATGCGTGTGGTTTGCACAGCCTCAAAGAGACCATAAACTCAGCCCACGAGGTCGATGGTGTGTCTTTGTAGGTGTCTCTCATGCCTCCAAAGCATGGCAATTTTGGGACCCCATGCACCACCAGTTCCTAGAGAGCAGAGATGCCTCCTTCTTGGAGCACATGCCCTACAAACAATTCCGCACCCAGCGACATGCTCCTCACATCAACATCCCTGAGCATTAGCCAGACTATGTGAGTGTGCCTTCTGTTTGTGCCGCACACACCCACCGCAACACCACCACCACAATTGCCACAGCAAGAGTGGCACACAAAAGAAACTTTGTCAGTTCCCACAGACCTCTTGACACCCACTGACTTACGCAGTACAGACTCCAGTGCTCCGCACACACCACTCGGGCTGCAAGCCCAAACCCCCCAGCACAGCACAGAGGATTCCAAAACACCATCCCCACCGCCGGTACAATGCTCCTCGTGCAATGTGGAGCATGTAAACTATAGACAGTTTCATCACACGGCTAGACCGGTGAACGTGGACCATAACAATGTGGAGCCCCATACACTTGCTAAGGCCAGGGGGCGTGCTGATGCAAGTGAGTGGGACAAGGCCATGGTGGTTGAGTTAAACGCCCTTCTGGAGCATGGTGTGTACGAACTAGTCCCACTACCACCAGGGCGAAAATCCATTGATGTCAAATCGGTCTACAAGCTCAAGAGGAACCTAGCAGGACTCATTGAGAAGTACAAAGTGAGGCCGGTGGCTAAGGGTTTTCACCAGATCCCAGGTCAGGACTTCACAGACACTTATGCCCCACTGGGCAAGTACGGGACGAGCCGGGCACTGTTGGGTGTAGCAGCACATGAGGACTGGGACATCCATCAAATGGATGTCAAGAATGCCTTCCTCAATGGCCCACTTGAGGAGGAGATTTACGTAAAACAACCACAAGGGTTTGATGATGGCACTGACCGCATGTGGCTACTTCTCAAGGCACTTTATGGGCTCAAGGAAGCCCCACGCTGCTGGAATAAAGAAATGCGACGTACCCTAGGATCAGGCGGGTTCATGCAAAGCCTTTGTGACCCGTCTCTTTGCCTGCACTGGGACCATGGTCTCCCTGTTGCCTTGCTTGTCTAAGTAGACGATCTCCTTATCTTGTCACCCTTCCTTTCCCTCATCACAGAAATAAAGAAGTCGATCACCTTGCACTACAGCCTGACAGACTTGGGTGAAGCAACAAACTTCTTGGGTATGACTATCACCAGGGACAAGACTGCTCGCACGCTTAGCCTGCATCAAGGATGGTTCATAGCACACCTGACTGCACGCTTTCAACACCTGGTACAGCATCTGCCACGACATCATTCACCGATGAGTCCTGATGTGTATGCACACCTCTTGGATGCCAACACCACTGACTATGGACCGGACTGTGATCCCACACTGTACAGACAAATCACTGGTAGCTTGTCATATCTTGCTTCCACCACACGACTTGACATCTCATGCCCAGTGAACGTGTTGGAATGATGCTCCTCACCATGGCAGGAGTGACTCCAAAAAGGAACACCAAAAAGACAAGCCTTAGTGGCTTAGTGGTTAATGGTGTCCACCTCTAGAGGCAGGGGCCCGGGTTCAAGTCCCACGAGATGGATTTCTGTCCTGCCTCAAGAGAGGTGGAAAATAGATGCTAGGAAGCTAGCTCAACCTCTAAAGTTCCTCTTTAAGTTTCTAGAAGGCCAGGTGAGGGTCCAGGAAGGTGGCACACCTTCTAGAAGGGGTGACTTGCCCTACAAGGCATCTAGAGGTGTCTTGGTCTTCTGGACACCTTCCCTCCTACTAGAAGCAAGCTGAGGAATCTAGGAAGGGACAGAAGCTTCTAGAGGAGGGAAGGGATGCCTTCCTAGGTGGGAAAAGGACAGCCTACCAAGGAGCACTCTAGAAGCCATAGAATCTGCTAGGAAGCTCCAAATCTGGCATGCTTTGGTGTTCTGGAAAGCTTAGATCAGTGGCTATAAAATTCCATTGCTTGTGAGCCTTGATCAGGTGTTAATTCCCATCCAATTGAGGCCAAAACTATTGCCTCACTCTCTGACCAGATTTTGCCATCCTTGGAACCAGTTGCCTCCACAGTTTCAGTCTCTCCAAAAACAGTTGGTGGTGTGAAACAGCCACTGCTAGGGACCCTCCAGGGTGCACACTCACCCTCAGGCCAACAAAGGGTTATGGGCCCACGCCTCTAACGGGTTCAAAGCCAGCTTGATTTCACGCTCCCAACAGCAAGACATGGCAACTAGTGAGCAAGAGAGCAGCCGCGCTGTCCTTAAGCTTGATGGGACAGGCTTTGCCTTGTGGAGGTGGCAGTTTGAGGTCTTCCTCGACGACACGGGACTGCTTGAGCTTGTAAAAGGCGATGAGACTGCTCCACCGGAGACTGCAACGGCTGAGGTGAAGGAGGCATACAAGAAGCGCAACAAAAAGGCATTGGCGCTCCTTGTATCCGCATTATGCCCACCACAACTTGGGCACATCCAAGGATGCACCCTGGCCGCGGACGCATGGTCAAAACTCTGCTCCATCTACCAGTCAAGCAACCTTGCCAATCAGCTCTTCATCTTCAAACGGCTCGTCACCCTCCGAGCCAACGAAGGCGACAACATCATGGAGATCATGCAGCAGATTGAGTCCCTCGCAGCGGAGTGCGTGGCCACNGACAGTTGGAGTCCCATGATCACAGTCCTTGGTGGCTGGCCTTCCGACGAGCTGAAGTACCCGAAGGTTGCTGAGTACGTGCGCAATGAGTGGATGCAACGTGGCGGTCGAGAGAGTGCAGCGGCATCAACTTCAGCTTACACAGTTCATCCTCAAATTGTAGGCCGAGGCGACAAGTGGAAGGGTGCCAAACAGGGCACTAAGAAGGGTGACAAGAAGGGGGAGTGCTTCAACTGTGGCAAGGAGGGCCACTACGCGCGCAACTGTCCCAAGAAGAAAACAGATCGGTCGCAGCGGGGCGGGAAGAAAGATGAGCACGCCCTTATGGCGTACAACTCCACCAACTTGAAGGATCCGGGAGTTGCCGTCATCAACTCCGGATCAGGACGCCACACGCAATGCAACAGGGCGGCATTTGTCACCTACGGCGCCTCGGAGAGACGCATGACGGTGGCCAATAGAAAAACAGAGGTGGCCGCCGGTGAGGGTAACGTCCGCATTGAGTCAATTGTGGATGGAAAACCTGTCACGAGCACAATCTACGATGTGCTTCATATGCCTAACTTTGGGGCAAACCTGCTCTCCGTCAACCGCCTTACCGACAAGGGACTTGAGGTGCTCTTCACAAAGAAGGAGGCCGTCATCCGCAAAGAGGGAAAAGGTGAGGTGATTACGCGTGCCAAGAGGGAGGACGACTTGTACCTGCTACGCGCGAAGATCCTCAGTAGCCGGGTGGGGTCCAACGCCGCCAATCTTGCAACGAAGGACGGAGGAGACCTGGACCTATGGCACCGCCGACTCTGCCACATTTCTCCATCAACAGTGAAGGAGATGGCTAAGAGGGAAGTGGTGCAGGGTCTCCAAATCAGCGGCTTTGATGGAACCAAGGAGACCGTGTGTGAGCCATGCATCATTGGCAAATCAACTCGGCAGCCGTTTGTCGCCAAGGGGATGCGTGCATTGGCAAAACTGGCCGTGGTACACACAGATGTGTGTGGACCACTTGAGAGCTCTATCGGCGGAGCTCGCTACTTCCTCACCTTCATCGATGACCACAGCCGGAAACTCTACCTCTACCCAATGAAGCGGAAGAGTGAGGTTCTTGCGTGCATGCAAGAGTTTGTGGCTGATGTGGAGCGGCAAACAGAGTTGAAGGTGAAGGCGTTCCGGAGTGACAACGGCGGTGAATATGCGGGGTGCCTTGGGTGGATGAAGAGCAAGGGGATTGAGTGGCAGAAAACAACTCCACACTCCCCACAACAGAATGGCTTCGCAGAGAGAGCGAATCACACAATCCTTAACATGGTGCGATCCATGTTGAGCGACGCCGGCCTTACACAACGGTATTGGGCGGAGGCAGTAAGGACAGCAACGTTCATCATGAATCTCATGCCGACCAAGCCGCTGAAGGACAAGGAGAGCAATGCGTGGAAGACGCCACAAGAAGTGTGGAGCGGGAGGAAGCCGGCAGTGGGTCACCTCCGCACGTTTGGTTGTGTTGCACATGCAATGGTGCAGGCACGTGAGGGACGGAGCAAGCTGGACCCGCGTACTCGCCGGTGTATTTTCCTTGGATATGAGAGCGGAAGCAAGGCGTATCGGCTCTTTGACCCAAGGAGGCAGCAGATTGTGCGGAGTCGCGACGTCACGTTTGACGAGAAAAGCCGTTGGACAGACAAGGAGGCAGGTCACTCCAAGAGGGGGGAGTGGATGCTACTCCTTGAGGGGGAGACGCCGGAGGACGTGAATGAGGGTGACATCCTCACAGCAGCACCAGCCGGAGAGGATCGCCCGAGGGATGGGCGAACGGCACAAGTTGTTCCGGCCAGTTCGGATGAGGAATCCGAAGCACCGGAGATGGACATGGAGGCGGGGAGTCGACCAATGTCTCCAAGGTCTCCAAGAGAGGGGGAGCAGGCGCTTGGAGAGGATGGCACCGAAAGGGGACAGCAACAACAACAACCGCCTCAAGAGCCCCGCATGAGCAACCGTGTGCAAAGAAAGACTAAAAGGTACGATGCCGACAAGGGCATCTGGACTGGGTCCGCACAAGTCTTCTTCACGCAAGAGGAGCCTCAATCTGTAAAGGAGGCACTGCAACAGAAGGATGGGGCTGAGTGGGAGGGAGCAATAAAATGTAAGCTCGCCTCCCATGAGGAGAGAGGCTCCTCAGTTATATGCTGAGCATGGACAACTGCCATGGGTGACGCGCAAGGGGGAGATTGTTGGAATGATGCTCCTCACCATGGCAGGAGTGACTCCAAAAAGGAACACCAAAAAGACAAGCCTTAGTGGCTTAGTGGTTAATGGTGTCCACCTCTAGAGGCAGGGGCCCGGGTTCAAGTCCCACNGTTTCTAGAAGGCCAGGTGAGGGTCCAGGAAGGTGGCACACCTTCTAGAAGGGGTGACTTGTCCTACAAGGCATCTAGAGGTGTCTTGGTCTTCTGGACACCTTCCCTCCTACTAGAAGCAAGCTGAGGAATCTAGGAAGGGGCAGAAGCTTCTAGAGGAGGGAAGGGATGCCTTCCTAGGTGGGAAAAGGACAGCCTACCAAGGAGCACTCTAGAAGCCATAGAATCTGCTAGGAAGCTCCAAATCTGGCATGTTTTGGTGTTCTGGAAAGCTTAGATCAGTGGCTATAAAATGCCACTGCTTGTGAGCCTCGATCAAGTGTTAATTCCCATCCAATTGAGGCCAAAACTATTGCCTCACTCTCTGACCAGATTTTTCCATCCTTGGAACCAGTTGCCTCCACAGTTTCAGTCTCTCCAAAAACAGTTGGTGGTGTGAAACAGCCACTGCTAGGGACCCTCCAGGGTGCACACTCACCCTCAGGCCAACAGAACGTGCTGGCACAGTTCAGCCAGCAGCCACAAAGCACACATCTCAAAGCACTGGTGAAGTTGCTTTGCTACGTGATGGACACCGCTGCGCTTGGTCTGGCCTTTGCACCCTCATCATGTCCGTTGTTGGATGGGTATTGTGACAGTGATTATACATGTGATCGTAAGGCCCGCAGTCGTGGTGGCTATGTGTTCTGTGTGTGGGGTACAGCAGTTTTGTGGCGGAGTGCCAAGCAGCCTTGTGTGGCTCGAAGTGTGCCTGTAGCTGAATACATGGCTCTGGGTGCATTTGGCTGGCACGACTGCTTGTGAATGCATTTGGCTGGCACGACTACTTGAGGAATTGGGGCTGCACACTCATGCCGTTGCACTTCATAGCGACAGCTCTGCCGCACGCCGCATCGCTGAGAATGATGGTGTGCTGCATTCTTGCACAAAGCATATTAGTGTAGAGCATCACTTTGTCCGCAAAGCAGTCGAGGCAGGCGCCGTGAAAGTCTGCCCAATTAGCGGTGATGTCCAGCTGGCCGACTTCCTCACCAAGGTACTCCCATCTCCTGCACTCCATCACCAACTTGAGCATCTTGGCTGCATGCCCACCGCACTCATGTCCAAGGGGGTGTGTTAATCCTCTGTATATGTACTTTCCTCTCCGATGTGGACATGAGTGTGCAGGGCATGCTGATCCAGAGAGTGGAGGCAACGTACACTGAGTCTGTACGCCAGACCCATCCTTGGCTACCTGTGGGGTTGCTAGTGCGCTTGCCTCCCTCTCGCGGCATTGCCCCTACATCACTCTCCGTGCCAGTTGTGGCAACTATGTTGGATCCCTTGTGAAACCTAGTTTTGGATCACTCTGGTTGCTTGCAGAACTTTGGGAACCTAGTTTAGGTCTAGAATGGTTAGGGGCATACTGTGTATTTTTGCGGACTGGGGCAGTCAGCCCCTTTTGCATGTCACGTGAGGGATTTTCCCTCGCTCGAGCAGGTTGTACCGGCGAGCTTTGCTCACAGGCTGACGGGTGGGTCTCGCTTTACGACACTCACCCGCTCGAGCTCTTCTCCGTACAAGCTCGACACTTAGGTGCTAGTGCGGATCTATAGTCGCGACGTAAACCCAACCCTAGCATACTCAAACCTTGACCATTTTCAGCAAGACAAGTTGCATTCGAACCGTGGTGAGACCCTCGGGAACTCCTTTGCTAGAGTCCCTAAAATGTCCTCTGTGATTTCTGACTCTGGTATGATAACCAACAAGGGTCCCTCTACGACTGCCTGTGTGTCCGTGCCCCATGCCGTAAGCTCAACCACCCCAACAGCAGGTGAAGAATCAATCCCTGCTGCGACCACTCCAGCGACAAGGAAACCTCCAACTAATGCAGCATCTGCACCCTGTGGAGCTATAGATGATGCAATTGGCAGATCCACCTCCACAAGAAGACTTTGTACAACATGGTCTGCACTGTCCAACCCCTGTGTGGTAATCAACAAGGCTCCCCCTACCATAATCTCTGTGTCTGTGTCTTACGCCATTAACTTGACCACTGCCACAACAGGTGCAGCCTAGACACCTATGGCTACCAGCTGACCACTCCACTGAAACCTCCAGCTGATGGGGTATCAGCATCCCTTGCAGCTGTAGATGTTGTAGCTGGTAGAGTCACCTCCACAATGACACTCTGTACGACATGCACTGCACTGTCTGACTCTGGTACGGTAGTAGTTGATGCTCCCCGTACTGCCTCTATCACTGTCAGTAGAGTCATCAAGTAAGGCATGCATATCTCTATGTCTCCTGTCGTAGGGACGTCCACTCTGACAGTTGGTCTCGCATTGGAGGGTTGCAGAGCTGTCGATGGAGCAGCTGCCTTGACCCCCTCCACTAGTATGGTCCCTCCAGCATCCTCTTTAGTGTCTGAATCCATTGCAATGGCCGATGATGTTGTCGGTAGGGCTGGAATAGGCGTTGTCCATCCTTATGTGGGCATGTTCGATGAGCACCCCCCCTCAACCTCAAGGATAACAAAATCCGGTAAGGTCGTCAACGTGCCCGAGACAAGGCGGACCTCTCGTGTCATGCGCAAATGCTGTCGTCGAGCACGAGGTCAATGAGAGGGACTGGCAGAAGAAGAGCAGTCTTTTGTAGGATTCATACAAGCAACAAGTGGTAAGATGGAAAGGATGGTCGCTACCTGCGATGGAAAGTCTGATGGTGGTCGAGAAGAGTCATCTGCGGAGGATAGTGACGTGGTGGAAGAGGTGGTCAAGAGCGGATATGTGATGTCAACAATACCAGCGACAACTCCATTGTTAAGGTCCTTCACCATCCGCTTCAGGCCCTGTAGCTTGCCGTATAGTATGGTCATTGCTCTGGTGAGGGAAACCGCCGTATTAGGCAAGTCCAAATGCTGTGGAGGGTGCTTAGGATCACATAGTCGCAGCCAAGGCGGGTGCCACCTTGGGGGGCTCTGCCAGCATCGACTCCTTCTGTGAAGTTCATCGCCACAAAACTAGCAAGGGAAGCCAGCCGGTACCTGCTTCTACGTCATCACGCTCATATTCCTCAAACAGCAAAAGCCCGGGGTTTCCACTTTTTTGTTGGTCCTCTTTTATGTTTCTTTCTCTCTCGCTAAATTCTCTGGTGATTTTTCAAATGAGCCCTTGTCCGGATTTGCTCGACTGCCCCCTTCTATCAGGTTTGATGGTCCCCCCTTTTTCTCCTTCCTTTTATCTTCTCGAATTCACCGGTGGATTTTTTCGTACGAAAACTCACCAAGGAGTTCGTCGACTGTACCCCATTGTCGGGTGCGGCACTCCTCACTTTTTCTTCTTTTCTTCCTTGCCAGCCGGCTCCCGTTAAGCGGTTGCACCCAAAAAAATCATGGGTGCGATCATCGGCATGCTGGCCGGCGATCGCCGCCCGCGGGCCGGTAGAGCGCCTTCCGCGCTATTGCACGGAGGCCGCACCGCACGAGCAGCTGCTGCTACTGCGGCTGCTGCTGCTAAAGGTGCTGCAGGTATTGGTTTTTGCGCACCTTTCATTATGCTCTGTTGGGTCCTCCCGGCTTTTGTACATAGGCATGCAGATGACTGACGGCGAGAAGGGACGCTGTTGGAGCATCATCTGGTGGAGCTGACGCACACTGAGGTCTGCACGCGTCTTCCTGGAGCCTCTTCCCTTCGACGGGACGTGTCCAGATCCATCAGCGGGCGTCCTCAGCAGTCCCGCTGCTGGCAGTTGCTGCCTCTGCAGACAGAGTCTGCATGCCTCCGGGGCCAGATCTGACTGCACAGTTACACTCGCAGCATCATGTTTCGCATAGGGTCCGAGTTTCAGACTTTTCGGACAATGTTGTGGTTGGGGTCATTCTAGCCTAGCCGCTGCCTGGGTTTGGGCAGTCATAACTCCTTGCTACTATTTCTCTTGATGATTCTGACTGTAGGACTGCGTTTGCAGCATGGGTACTTAGGTATGGTCCTGTTTTTGGGAAAACTGGACGACGCCCGGGTTTGGGGCTGTCGGCTGTCTGGCAAGGCTCACCGAGAAAACTCAGCCTACAAGGAAAACAACGGAATTTCCTGTTTGGTTGGTAACCTGAGTAACAAGCTGCATAGAGCTCAGCTAGGCCTATATTTTTAAGGGGTCTCTCTGTTGGTCTGATTCTCAGTTGCTGATTCATTCACTCTGAGATATGTCTACCTTCTGGCGTTAACTCCTCAGTGCTAAGTTTTCCTCTCACAATTCTCTTACCAGCTAGTGCGAGCAGCACGGCTAAGCAACGAGCGTATGGCTAGGCCTACTCCAACCACACTACAACCCCAACAAGCCGCTCTAGGACAGTTTCCAGCTTGGTATCAGCGCTAGAGCGTAGTAGAAGCAGCATATCTGAGTAGCAGCGATGCGTACACGTCCCAGTCAATGTGGGTGATCCCAGAAATGCGCTCGTGCAAGCGAAACACTACTGGAATTTTCCTGGCAGAGTTATTCCGTCGGGTGGCTTCGTCAAAATGCTCTCGACGGGAAGGAAATATTGCGAATTTTTTTTTCGCAGTACTGACCCTGCGACAGTGGTACCATTGGCGGACTCGCGGCTGGCAACCAGTCGGGCGACACTGTGACGGCAACAATGCATGCGGCAATGGTGCCACAGACAACGTAAGTCCCCCTGTCTCCCCCCTCCTTACAACCACAGTCGCAGCAGCAGCAACAGCATAAAAATAAGGCCGTAGTAGCAGGTGCAACACCACCCATAGTGTAGTTGTAGCAGAGCAACAGCTGCAACAACAGTAGCAGTGCAGCCGCAGCTGCGGTAGCATCACAACAGCTCCAATAGCAGCTGCAATAGCAATAGCAGCAGCCTTCACAACCGCAACAACTGCCACCACCAGAGGGGTAGTCGTAGCAGCACTTGTACTCGCAGCAGCAGTAGCAATAGTAGCAGCTGCAGAAGCAGCAACAGTAGCAGCAGCAGCAACCCACAAGCTTTTTTGCCAGCTTCGCTGGCCTGAGCCAGGCTCCTCCAAACTCCTAGTCGCCATTCGCCGGCAGCTTCACACGATGACGCAGCAGCTTGCAGCACAACAGCCGCCGACACCACATAGCAACACGAGCACCCCGCCGCCTTTTCTTCCTCTCGAACACGCTAGTCCTGCTGTCTCTACGGCCTCATGTTACCTTATGTAGCATCAGACCCAGCGCCAGTGGAAGACTGTGGCTTCAGTCCTCGGCCCCACTTGGGAAGCTGACCGCAGGCCAAAGGTCTTTGAGTCTCTACCCCCGCCGCTCCAGGCCAGCGAGCAGTTCCGGATCTGGGAGCTGAGCTTTCGCATTTGGACACACGGCCAATGCCTGTGGCCATTTTAAACTCTCTTGTGCGATCACGCTCAGGCCAACTAGCTGCATGATGCTAGTCGCACGGTACATGCTCTCGCCCCGGTCCCCCCCCCCTGTGGAACACCTCGCCATCGAACCCCACCTTGGCAATTTCACTACCGACGGGATCTCAAACCCCGCAGTCGCATGGCATGTCCTAGCGCGGCCCCATCGTATCTCCGGAGAGGCAGAGACCAGCTGCCTGCTCCGGGAGATTAACTCCTTGCACAAATGAGCCGGTCACCTCCTACTGGTAGCGGGCGAAGGACATCCACCTATGCCTGGGCGACGTTGCTCTACCCCCTCAAGTGCCACTCCTCACCATCAAGCACGGTGCCACCGACATGTTCGTTGACGTTCTCGTGCACTACACCCAAGAAGTCCTCGCATCGATGGCGGCCCAGGACACCCTCATACCCTTGGCCTACGAGCTTTTCCTCAAGAATGTAGAGGCTTGTCAGGAGTCGTACATCCAGCGCAAAGAGGCCCTTGCCTCCCTTGCTATCGCCTCCACGGTTGCAGCTGCCTCCATAGCAGCTGTGTCCGCCGTCTCCTTTTCATCAAGGAAGAAGACGCACAAGGGCAAGAAGGGCAAGGGCCAGCAATAGCTGTGGACCGGATCCAGTGGCGGCGGCTTGGTTCACCACAACTGTCGCCAGCCGGGACACGGGTGGTACACGTGCCTGCTCCTGACGAATGGGACGCGCATCATCACCACCATGCGGCACAAGCGTGAGCGCCGTCTCACCACTGCAGCCATGGCTGACGCCACTCCTGATGCCTCCACCCCTTCTAGTAACTCCACTCCTCCAACAGCCGCACCGGTCCTGACATCTCTGGCCCTGTAGCAGCACCATATCCAACTGTTAGCGACACTCCTGTTGAATGATATGCACCTTGTCCACTGGCTAGCTGGCTGGCTGGCTGGCTGCACAGAAAGACAATGCATGCATTCCTCTATGGACTACGTCCCTTGGTCTGTTCTGAAATAGGCCAGGAATGCACTGCCCGGAATGGGTTTGTCCCCTGGAGATCATCATAGGAAACACACCTTTGTAGCCTAGTTGGAATAGGCGCCAGAGCTCAAGGGTCACGGCCTCCAACCCCGCGACGGCCGCATTTTTCTTTGTGGTCCAAAATGGGACAGGAAGCTTGTAGGAAGATTACTAGAGCCTGTCTTGAGGATGATACTTGGCGGTCTTAGGACGCGCCAAGTAGGACTGTAGGGTAAGGTTGGTTCCTGTGGAGCCACTATGTGAAGAAGCATTAGCAATGCTCTGCAAGTACAAAATCATGTGCCCTGCATAAATCCATTTACAGTTCCTGCCTTTCAGACTCCTCACAAAGTGTCCAACCAAAGGTAGACACTAAAGACCCTCATGCAGGCTTCTTGAGGTTGTAAACCGAACGAACCTAAAGTGTGGACTCCTCGTTTGAGGGTGATATGTCATCTTGGTTGCAATACCAAGAGCGGTTGGCGGCCTCCTATGTCGGGATCCGTTTTCTAGACCCTTGCTATTGTGCACATTGACAAAGGGTTATGGGCCCACACTTCTGGTTCTAAGGCACGCTTCCAAGACCGACTGCAAAAGCCAAAAAAAAATTCGTCGCAAATGTTATGGCACAACTTAATCGTCGAAATCAAAGTTCACTGGGGCATTCCAAATTCCCAAACCATTTTTTTCCCTCACAACTCATACATGTTCACCATCCACACTCTGTTTGGCATAACGATTGGTATCAGAGCGTAGCAGTGCTACAGGGGCAGCTGACTACTTCACTCATCCGGAGGACTACCTTGTGCAAGTCAACAGCACATCTTGTACGTCAAGACTTTGCAGACTTCGCGACCACAACATGAGACAAGCGAGCGCATCAGAAGACCAGTAGCGGGTCGTTTGTAGAGACTTCGGCAATGGAGGAGCAAAATGTGACCATGCACGCAAGCCCTCAGGTAGCGGCGAGAGCTAGCATGGCAAGATATGCCGCAGCTGGGTCAATCCCGACGGCTCCGACAGCCAATCTGGCCACGGACCCGGCAAGGATAAACCAGATGCCCCTACCGACGGCCCCAAATTCCTGCAATAGTAGCGACAAGTGGCACCTGCCGAAAGGCGCAGATCAACAAGGAACTGGCAAACCGCATCTCTGTCCTCAAGGGAATCAACAGTCATCTACTCCAACAACTCAACGTTGCGATACTGGCTCTCCGCAACACAAGTGTACGAGAGGCAGCGCTAGTCGAGAGAAACACCCAACTCTCAAAGAAACCCAAGATTTTCCTGGCCCCCTTGAACCGTTAGATCCTGTAAACTCCATAGGACCGACAGTCAGATGTAGCTGAAGAACTTGGAGGTGTACTTCACCGCTACAGGGGTCAATGATGATCGAAAGAAGATTGACCTCGCGGCTTCGGTTCTCTGTGAAAAAATATTGATTGGGTTGTCCAACCTAAAGGCCAACCAAAAGCAGTAGGAGTCCGGCGGGACCTCATCGACGGCCGTCGGCGCCCGTCTTGCATTGTCAACTGCAAATGTTCTACCCTTGGAACATGTCAACCCGTAATGGCAACGGGTATTGATGCCACCAACCGACTAGAGAAAATTCTCACACGCGATGCTCGCATGCTTAGGACAGGTGAACAAAACTTCTGACCCTCGGTAGAAACTCGAATGCTTCCGTCAGCAGTCCAGCATGGCAGAGTACACGTAGAGATTCTGCGAGATCATCACTAGTGCAGATATCTGCCCTGACAAACTCTGTTCTCACTATAACAACTACCTCAAACGAGACATTTGGCAAGCGATCGCCATTTTGGGCATCCAGAACAACTTACCACGGATGATAGCAACAGCAAAAACGATCAACAGCAAAAACGATCAGCAGCACTGACTACAATGGTCAAATTGAGGAATCCTACAGAAGGCAACCTCCCAATAGAATTATGATTGAAATGGAAAAGGCCATTCGGGGGAGTCCTCGACTCTGATGGAAATGGGTGCCGTCAACAAAAAAGACATGCTGACTTGCTACAACCATGGAAACGATAGGCATATCGCTCGAAACTGTCAAAGCAAGAAGAAGCCCAAAAAGGGAGAGATTCATAGAAAAATGAGTCGGGAAACGGCAAGGGGTAGGTGTGAAAGGCGCCACTCTTGTCCGAGAGGATCGATCTGCACCAAATGATTATCCATCTAAACCGCTCAGGATGCCGTAGAGGGTTTCTGATATTGCTAAGTTCAACGAGGGGTTACAAGGATTACCAACCAGCGATACTGCTAAAAGTGCAACCCCGAGGTTACAAGAGTCACATAATGGAACCGGCACTATGGGATGGAGGGACCTCTCACTATTTTGTAAGCAGTGAAATGATTTGAAAGTTGGGTTTTCAGAAAGAACCGAGGGTGTTTGAAGGAAAAAACATAGACGGGAGATTGCACATGCACAGACTCCAGGAATCACTATGACCGCAAGTGGGAGACTTGCGGGACGTAATGGTTGGAGGTCATGTCTCATGAGTGACCATAAAATTATTCTCGGACGTGATTTGGTCTACATGGATGACATCCTGGTTTTCTCCAAATCCATGGAAGAGAACATAGAACATGTTCTCAAGGTACTCACAATCCTTTGGGAACAGAAGCTTTATGCAAAAGTGAGCGAGTGCACGTTTGCACAAGATGAGCTCAAACGCCTTGGACACATGGTCTACAAGGACGGCATTTGTGTCGACCCACGAAGGGTCCAAGCCGTCATGGATTGGCCACGCCCAGAAAATGTTGGGCAGATCCGGTCTTTCCTTGGACTTGCAAGCCATTTCTGACGGTTTATACAAGGGTATTCGACCCTGGTAGCGGCTCTAACCAGGATCACATAAAAAGACGTGCATTGGGATTGGACTTCTGATTGCGAGGTTGCCTTTCTTAGAGTCAGAAAGCTTCTATCCACATCGCCCGTCTTAGCTCTTCCCAACCCATCGCAACCATGGGAGGTGCGATGTGATGCGTCAATAGTAGGACTTGGAGCAGTCCTCATGCACAATGTTCACCCTGTTGCATACGAGAGCCAAAAGCTCATCCCTGCCAAGACGTGGTATGTAACTGGGGATCAAGAGCTTCTTGTAGTACTACACGCTTTCAAGATATGGCGTTGCTACCTCAAGGATGCTAAAGGGGTTGTGACGGTTGTGACCGACCACAATCCATTGGTGTATTTGCAAACACAACTGAACTTTTCAAGACGGTAGGCTCGTTGGAGCGAACAATTGAGGCAATTCTTGTTCACATAGGAACATCGACCAAGATGCATCAACGTGACCGATCCACTAAGCCAACAGCCTGTGGAAAATAAATCAACCACCAAGGTTGGAAGGAGGTTTTATGGCCATTACGACAGCAACAGCGCAAACATTAGACTCCCCTGCACCTCTACGTCAACCACCTCGAGAGATTTTCCACTACAACAGTTTTGTGAACAGGATCCGGATGGGATATTGTGTAAATTCTTGATTTCTGGAATCTTAAAATCTAGACAAGTACAGATTGGTGGAACCCACAAGAATCTTATGGCACAGAGAACAAGTTGGTGGGCCAGAATCGGGAGATCTTTCAGCAAACATTATCTCCCAGTTCCACAACCCGCGAGTCGCAAGTCATGTGGGACCTCGAAAGACAGGACAGGAACTCTTGGACCACTATTGGTGGCTTGGATAGAGTGCCAATGTCCGTAAGTATTACATGACATGCAATTCATGTCTTCAGAATAAGGATAGTAGCAAAAATCCTACTGGACTCCTCCAAGAGCTTCCCATTCCCACGACTCCATGGGAGTGCGTCAGCATGAACTTTATTACTGATCTTCCGGACACGGACTGTAGCCATGATGTAATACTAATGGTTGTGGATCTTGTGATAAAGATGACACGCTTCATTCCTACATCCACTAATGTGAACACAGAGGAGCCCACTCGTCTCTTCTTTGAGGATGTCTTAAAGTACTATGATTTACCGTTGCACATTATCTCCAATCAAGATAGAACATTTATTAGTAAGTTTTGCAAAAGATGCAAGAGTACTTTGGCAGCGAGTCGCTAATGTTGATAGGCAATCACCCTCGAAGTGACGGAAAAACAGAGCGCATCAAATGCACTCTGGAGCATATGCTCCGCATGTACGTGAATCCTACTATGAATGACTGGGATGAATTCCTAGTACCGGCAGAAATTATTATGAATAACTCCGCGAACAAGTCTACACATTCCACATTGTTTGTGTTGAACAGTGGTCAGGATTCACTGGTGCCCTTTTCATTTGAGAAGATTGGGAGTACAGTAAGAGAGGTTCCTTCTACACAATCCTCTGCCGAGGGCATGGACTCCTTGTTACAGGAGGTGAAGGGTCACATTCAAGCTGCTTGACAACAACAAAAAAACATATGCCGACCAAATACTCTGTGAGGTCTCGTTTGACATCAGTGAAAAGGTATTGCTTAGCACTAAGAATCTTTGTCTGAAGTCACCAGGGTCGCAAAAACATCTACCGAAGTGGATTGGGCCATTTTTCGTCGTTGCACGCATTAGGCCAGTGGCATACCCATTGCTGCTTCCGCCGAGTATGAAGATAAATGATGTGTTTCATGTGAGCCTACTAGCTCCATACACGGAAGAGGGAACCGTTCAGCCACCACCAGTAGTCCTTGCTACTGACAGCCAATACAAAGTTCTTCGTCTACTCACGCAGAGAGAGCATACACTCCGGTTGCGGATTGTTAGGGAATACCTCGTTCAATGGGTTGGTTGTGGACGTGAACATAACTCATGGGATTCTGAATCTTGGTTGCCTACAGGGGTGGCCAACAAGTACTAGAGCGACCTGGCAGCTTGCACATATCAACTCGTGGCGGGGGCCAACATCAAAACGTGGGAAAAAGTGAACAACATTCCTATAGGGCGGCATTCATGGACTACAACCATAGGAGGTTGGGGACGTCCAACATGGTAGTCATGCGGATGCTCCAGCATAAAGAGGGGAGTACGCTAGCCGTGTTGACCGACATGTTGCAGCTTAGGTCCAAGTTTGGTGCAAGTGTTCATGTTTTGCTAGTGATTGAAATTATTGTTTTTCTTTCACAATGTTAACGAATCACTATCTAGCACTCTCACTTGTGGTAATGAACCAGGATGGTTCATAATAAGTGGGGAGGAATGTAGCGGGAGGGCCAGTTCGGCCATCCCACCTTCCATTAGCGAGGGGGTGGTTCGCAAGCACCCCTCACTAATGCGAGGACTGGCCAGTGGCCAGCCACGCACTAGCCACCGGCTGGGTGGCCGGGGCCGGTCAAATGACCGGCCGGCCATCCACTGGAAAGCCACCAGCCACCAATTGAGCTAGTGACTTGATCGGTGGCCATTTGGATGCCTATGCACAGAGTCACGGCCAAAACAGTGGTTTGGGCCGGTCTTTGGACAAACGAACACTATCGTGTATGTCACCTGATGTGTGCCGCGGAAGGTCTTTATGTTGTGTGCTTGTGAGTTGTCATTTATCTCTTCTTTACTAAGCTATTGGAGCTTATGAAACTTTGCCCATCTCCCTGGCCTCACGCTTGCTATTTTTTGCACCTGCTTGCTTGTTAGTGCTCAAGCCGGCTAGACTATGTCGCCTTGTCAGTAGCAGCAAGGCTAGGAAGCTTCCAAATTGTTTCTCATGGCATCAAAGAAGCAAGACATCCCTTGCTGAGCTGTGTAGCAGAGACGCGGCAATGGCACCAACAGTGAGAGTCACAAGTAAAGCCACGGTCCTAGGAGGACCCACCAAGCCACGGTGATCCCCCGTAGTAGATTACAACAGCGAAGACACCATTGCAACCGCATCATCACGCCATCTCCACGGGGCAGCCAAGGATTTCCCAACCCTCTCCAACAGCATTTGAGGCACATGATGTTATGAAAGGGGTCTAGGAAGGTTCCCAAAGGCTTCTCTCATGTTGTACCTACCCCCTGTTAGTTGTAAACATAAGACATGCAAATGACCTCTTGACGCCGTCCATACGCACACACCATGACTACAGGTGACTATAGTGCTCTGAAGCTCAAGGCGCACACGTGGTGGACTGAGCAACTCTGGCATCTCTGCCGTGTGCAAGATTGGCGCTAGCTCCATCATGTCCTGATGTGCTTGAGAAAAAACTGGTCGTTTCACCATGTCATGATTTGCTTTCACTTGTCTAACGTAGTAGAATCACACACTTGGAGAAATCCATCTACATACACTCGTGACCGATGTGGTTTCTTCATTATGATATGCATTCCTAGCTAGAAGTGGTTGTGTTCTAGACCGGGCTGCTGATCCTACACGGCCACACCAGAGTGTGAGATAACCACGGTGGCATTTGCCGACCGGCTCAGAACAACCCCAGGGTGGCGGGCCCTATGTGGAGCCACTCGCTTGGATGTCCCGGTCCACCGGTTCCTATGACCTCGCTAGGTTGTGACTCCCTCACTAGTGCTTTGCTCTCGTTAAGCTTCACACAAGGATTCTTCCTCATTGCCATCTACGCCACCATGGATATATGATGTTTCCGTGCATGCTAGGCTGCTTAAGCCGACAGTCACAACTATCTACACCCCTCCCAGACGTGAGACAGTGCAACTGCCCCATATGACCACTGTATTTGGCATGGAAGGGCTTTTTATAAATTTCTTGTATAACCCTATCCATTGCATCCACTACCTCCTCGTTTTGTGCCCTGTAGGCTCCCAAAAATGAAGCAACGCTCTCATATCCAGATTACTTTTTGGTTTCTGGAATGAAAAGAAAATGGTGAGGTTTTTTTAAGGATGTTTTGGACGAAACTACCACCATTGGTTTAGGCATCCTCTGGCATATAATTACTCCAAATTTCGCTTCATTTGGACAACCTTCTTGTTGGCGCCATCATTATAGGTGATGACATCAGCACCAATACATTCATTTTTTTTCCTGCAACATCATTTTTTGCCACTGTTCTAAATTGTTGAGAAACGCCAACGGTTCTTGATTCTGACAACGTTGACGTTTGGACCCATACTAAGCAGCACCGATGTTGCTGGTTCGTGACAAAGGCAGTGGGCTAGGAGATCCTTCCTCTTCCTCCTCTTCGGGCATCATGAGTCCATGATCGCAGTCACTTGTGATTGACAAGCTTCATCTGACGCAAGATGAGATGCGTTGCCAGCAGCATCATCAGACTGACGTGCTACAAGAGATCATGGAGTTACTCAGGGGTCATTCAAGGACCTCACACCCAACAACAGGAGGAGCTATTAGATCTGCACCATCTATTCAGCAATCTATGGCCTACACAGTGTTGTAGCTTTAGAATCCCTCATCACATGTTGACAGTTAGGAGGAGATGGAGGATGAAAAACATGAGGAAAATATTCAAATCCTTGGGGGGCGTATTTGTGAGTTGTGTCTAGAGTCCCAGCCTCTCACCCCGCCACCTTCTCACCGTCAGGACCAGCCACGCCGTTCAGCAATGTTCAGCTTTGGTGGGGTTTCTCCCATGCATGGTCCCCCTGTGCCTCACCCGCCATCTCCCAAGCCTGAGGTCGCCTTTCCCATGGAGCGGTGACCGAAGGATTTGAGACACCTCCACTTCGTTACGAATGAGGGCTTTCATTGTTCGGAGACCCTGTTTCAGGTCTTGGCCGACTCTGAGGGTGTCTGGGCCTACTAGCATAGCCAGTACCCGACTCGCGATACTCACCAAGTACAGATAGCAGCGAGAGCGATGTACGGCCTGCTCTACTCCATGCCGCGAGAGGCTAATGTTGACTTTTGTCATTTTTGGGTGAGGTCACGACCGGGATTGGAGCGGACCCACGCCAGGGGTGGGAGCTGGTCCTGACACTACTCGCTGCAAAGACCCATGCCACGGGGGCGGCTTGACTACGTGAGCTCCGGTCTCTTCGTGAGGGTCCTACGGAGCTCGCAACAGACTATTGGCAATGCGCCATGTGCCTTTACACGCTTCTTGGGACTGGGGGCGGGACGTACGTGTGGGAACTCGAAATAATCATGATGGGGTTGCACTACGACCACATGAAGCTCTTTACGGGCTTTGACCATGTGGCCCTCCCTGAGCTGCCGGAGTCACTACAGTTGCTTCCTTGGGCTCGTCACTACTTTTTCGAGGCGACATCGGCTCATGAAGCCGCTGTCGTCCATCAGTGGAGTCCACTTGTCGCAGAACCGATTGTGACCCCTCCTATGCCTCTCTCCTAGTTCACTAGTCCCACCTCCATTGCTTCTTCCTCCTCCTCCTCTACCCCGAGCAACCAAACTCAGGGCATTGCAGTGGTCGCACAAGGCAAGAAAGGAAAAAACAGGCCCGGCAAGGAACAGCAACAGTAGCAGCAGCAGCCGATGAGCAGTGGCAGTGGACATTCTGTCCACTGTTACAACTGTGCAGGCGCTCATCGCTACATAGAGTGTGAGCAGCCACTTGATCGGCCTCGTATCATGTGTGGCCTCCAGGCAACGCATGCGCAGCGGATTTCCTCCAGTGATACACAAACAAGTTGTGTTGCACCCACAACTATAGCAGACCCAGCTGCTTCAGTTGGCGATAGTGGTCATATGGAACCTCGAGATTGCACAATCCAGAAGCTACATCAAGTGCTGGCACTACATACTCAAGGAGGTGCGAGTGTGTTGTCACAGCCGAGTGGTTCCGAGACAACATGTCCTACTATCTCTGTTACTCGTGATGATTATTGTGGAGGAGCTCGGTCGGCCCGTGATGAGGATGGACCTCACAATACCGGCTAGCTTGACGAGTCACAGGTACGAGTCACAAATCTGTTGTCCCGAGTCTTATGTTTCCCGTCCAACAGAGGCGTAATGTGTTGCGCTTGGGAGGGACTACTGAGGCGGTGTGACTACAGTGTCTATTGTATGAGTTGCGTCAGCCTATGCCTTGCATCGTTCTATATTGTGATAACTAGAATGCTCTTGACACTGTCAAGATTTTCATTATGTTTCATGCATGCACGAAACACATTGTTGTTGAGCATCACTTTATGCGTGATTTTTCCGAGCTACAGGTAATCTCTGTCATTTGGTTTGGCACATACATGCAACAAGCTAACTTCCTCACAAAGGCACTAGCGCACAAAAACTTCATGGTAGCCATTCATTTTGTCAAGCTTCACCCCTTGCTTAAAAGTGGCTCAAAGTGGGGTGTGTGATTATGGACTATTGAGCATCTCTTTACGCACATGTGTCAATTGTGCACGTGTATGGGTATGCGTACCATCGGGTCATGGGGGAGGGTTGTGATGTGACTCATTCCCATCTCTTTGCATAGCTTACTCTAACCACTCGGCCGTCTCCATGCGTGTGCAGATCCTTGATACGGACCTACCTGGCATCAGGTGGATTGACCTACCCTCAGCTACTAGAGAGCTGCCATGACATCTCGGGTGCTTTTTGGGGTGCTCTGTAATTTTTCTGCAGTCGCTGGAATTTCCTCAATGGACTAGGTCTTGAGCCCGATTTGCACGTTCTACATTGTGTATCCATTGGTCAATGCCAGACCTATGCTGGAAACTAGTTTAGAGCTGTTGGCTGGGGCTGCAACACAGTTACACTAGGCATGGTCCCACGCTCGTTGCTTTCCATGTTTGCCCCCTCTAGCTACTCTAAGACTTGTGATGCTGGTTTTTGTCTCACATCTCTCACTTCTACTATGTTGTGTCCTCCCGGCTTGTGTACATCGGCGTGCAGATGACTGACGGCCAGATGCGACGCTGATGGAGTATCATCCGGTGGAGCCGACGTACGCTAAGGCCTACAAGCAGTCCACAGGAGCCTCCTCTCTCCTTCATGCTCAGCTCCATCGGCTCACCTCCTCGGCAGTCGTGCCGCCGGCAGGCACTTTCACTGCATATGCTGCCTGCACATGTCCAGCGCCGTGTCTGACTGCACTGTTGCGTTCGCAGCGCTGTGTCATGCCTAGGGTCCATATTTCATGATTTTTGGGCACAGTTGGTACCGGGGATTAGCGTAGACACTGCCTGGGTTTAGACAGCCATAACTCCACACTGCTATTTTTCTAGCTTATTCTGACTGCACGACTGCGTTTGCAGCATGCATATTATGGTATGGTCCAGTATTAAGGCAAAACGGATGACGCCCAGGTTTGGGCTGTCGGCCACGTGGCATGGCTCACCGAGAAAATCCTGCATGCTATAAAACAGGTACATTTTGTGGTTGGCTTAGAAACTAAGTAACAAGCTCTACAGAGCTCGGAGGGAGCTAGAATTTGGAGGGGTCTCCCATTGTTGCTCATTCTTGTTTCTTAATCAGTCATTTCCAGTTTTAACCTACTTTCTGGCGCTAACATTGGCGCGTCCATCTTTGAGTAACAAACCCAAAGCACTCAGACTTAGACTCTAGAGCGGCAGACAGAGGGGGCAGCAGACTAAGAAACTAATCAACAACGCAACTGCCCCAACCTGCGCTTTTGAATAGGTTCTTCCTTGTGAGAGGAAAACTGTGCGTTGATGCGTTGATGCCAGAAAGGCTGACAGAACTGAGAATGAATGATTAGCAACTGAGAGACCCCTCACAGAACTAGGCCTAGCTCAGCTCTGTATATTTTGTTACTCAGGTCACCAACCAATCAGGAAATTCCTAATTTCCTAGCAGGCTGAGTTTTCTCAATGAGCCCTGCCAAGAAGCCGATGACCCCAAACCTGGGCGCCGTCCGTTTTTCCTAAAGACTGGACCACATGTAAACACCCACACTGCAAACGCAGTCATGCGGTCAGAATCATCTAGAAAAACAGCACCAAGGAGTTATGGCTGCCTAAACCCAGGCAGCGTCTAGGGTAAAATGACCCCGGTCACAACAGTGCCCGAACAACCTGAAACTCGGATACTAGGCAGGATATGATGCTGCAAGTGCAACCATGCAGTCAGATCTAGCACGGGACGCATGCAGAAAGCATCTACGGTAGCAGTGACTGCCAACGGTATGATTGTTGAGGAAGCCTGTTGATGGAGATGAGTGAAGAGAGAGGAACCTAGTGCAAGGGAGAGCGAGGGAAGTGGGAAGCACGAGACAACCACGTTAGACACAAGACGCCATGGATGCTTGCTTAGGGAAGAGTCACGAGAAATTTCAAGTCACAAGTGAGAGAGTGGTAGTGTGAAAGGAGAGAAGCTAGCGGGGTGGTGAGTAGGCGAACGGCGAGCCCATCCTTGCTCGCACCCACGCATAGCAAGATCTGAACTAAGATCTCATCCACACAATATTTGCACACCTAGCAAGCAACCTAGCAAGCCCGGGAGAACATCCCGGACATGACACTTGGTCACACTAGGAATCCTAGTGTCAATAACAATTCAGGTGATCCAGGCCTGTGCTAGAGGCAACCCTGATGCACCCTGTGAGTGTGGCTCTGGATGGTTCCCTTGTGAGCCGGCACCCCGTGAGCGCTGACGTCAGCGCTAGGGTTACTCCAACATCAATCGTCTGCGTTGGTGCGGTAAGCGTGCAGTGAGGCCAGAGGTCACATCAGATGTGTGGGACACAAACCAAAACTCCCCCATGACCCACAGTCGACGTACAGCGATACGAAATCACATTCACAAACGAGTGTCACGAGGATTGACAGACAACTATACACGCACTAGGAATTATCATTCACCTAGGATCGCCACGTGGACACAACAGCCCAACAGCATGCACCGCCGCCTCAAAAATATTACTGTTGAGTGCCTTTGTCATGAAGTATCTTCGTTGTTGTCGTGTATCAACCCAAACGACCTGGAAATCACCTGCAGCAATGCGCTCATCCACAAAATGATGCTCAACATTGATGTACTTCATGCGTGTGTGATGCATGCCGTCATGTTCAGCAATTGCCTTAGTGCTTTGGTTGTCATAGTGCAATGTGATGCACCGGATGGGGATGCGAAGTTGCTGTAGCAAGCGACACACCCATACACTCTCGCAAGTACCTATGCCGAGAGCAACATACTCAGCCTCACTAGAGTTGTGGGCCACACAACCCTGCTTACCAGTCTTCCACGACACAACTGTCCCACCAACTAGGAAGATGTAACCAGTATGGTTGCGTGCGTCAGCTTTGTGTGCCCAGTTGTTGTCTGTATATCCATCCTCGACAATGGATGGCTGTGAATGATACCACTATCCAATACACGCAGTGGAGAGGGCGTACCTGATAACGAGCATAGCAGCCTCCATGTGTCGGGCTAGAGAAGCCTGGGAGAACTGGGCGAGGAAGGTCATAGAGAAGGCAACGTCTGCCGTGGTCGTAGTCGCCAAGTACATCGGTGACCCAATGACGCAGAGATAGTCGGTCACATCGACTTTCTCCCACAGCTTAGACACATCCTGTGTCTTTGGGAGCTTCTGACCTGCTGGATTCATGGACGTAGACGCAGTGGGTGTGGACTTAAGCAATGAAGAAAATCGCTCCCGCAGACTACGGACGCACGCAACCTGGTGAACATGGAGTGTGCGATGAGAATGATCACGCTCAAGCTCCATGCCCAAGAAGAATCAAGCAGGGCCCAAGTCTTTCATCTTGTACGTGGACTGTAGGAGCGTCTTTACTGAGTGGACAACAGCCTGACTAGGCGATGCTATCAGCATGTCATCCACATAGATAAGGACAGCAACGAACCGGACAGAGGGTAGACTGACGAAGAGCAATGTATCCACCATACTACGTCAGTAACCTCCCTTCTTAAGAGTGGACGTGATCTCTTGGTTCCAGCACCTTGGCGAAAACTTCAGGCCATAGAGAGCCTTCCGCAGTCGCCAGACTCGGTCGGTGCCATCGGAAAAGCCGGGAGGCTGAACAATGTAGATCTCATCCAGCGGTCCATGGAAGAACGCATTTTTCACATCCATCTGCTCTAACTCGCGGTCATGATGAGCCACAAGACTCAACAGTGCTCTGGCAGTGATTTACCGCCCGACTGGTGCGAACGTCTCGTCAAAGTCGACGCTAAGGACTTGGGAGAATCCCTTTGCCATGAGGCGTGCTTTGTATTTGTCGAGTGCACTGTTGGGCTTGTACTTGCACCGAAAGACCCAACGGGCATTGACGGCTTTGCGTCCAGACGGTAGATCAACGAGCTCATAGACCAAATGATCAAGGGCGTTGAGCTCGTCGCACATTTGAGCCTCCCACTGCTGGGCATCGGGGGCTGCGCGACCTTGAAACACAGTGGTCGGCTCAGGGGGCACAGCACTGGCGACCGACGTGGCGTGACACTCGGCAATGCTGCTCAAGACAGCAGCTTCCAAGGCACGCTCATGCTCAAAGGCGAGGAGCGTGTAGCCAAGGGAGGAACTGGGATGGACGACCCTAGTATCCAAGCCCAGTGCATCCATGCCAGTGGGGAGAACAGGCGAGTGGGCAGGCAGAGACAGAGGAAGGCATGCCTCGGTCGTAGAGGTGTTAGAGCGGTTGGGTGGGACATGAAGACGCCCACCCTGGACGAAGGGTGAGAAAGGGGCAGAACCAGTGGGAGTATGCGGAGGCGGGTCAAGCACCCGGACCGGAGAGGCCGCGGGTGAAGGGGAGACAGGAGGTGTACCAGGGCTAGAGGGGACAGAGGGAGACGAGGTAGACTGGGCAGATTCAGTGACTGGAGACGATGGTGCGTCAAAGGGACTGGACGATACGTCAGTGGAAGAGGGCATAGAGAAGGTAGGGACAGGCCCTGACGACAAGGAGGGAAACGAGGGTAAGGCTGCGGTGCGGCAACAGGGACCACCGGACCGGCGGGACCGACATCCCCCCTCAGCAAAGAGAGAGGCAGGAGGGAGGATTCATGGGACACGCGACCATGATCGCGAAAGAAGACTGACTCAAAGAACAGGGCATCACGAGACTCGATGACACGCTGACGGACAGGGTCCTAGAACCGTCATGCTTGAGACTGCGCAGAAATCCCGAGAAAGGGACAGAGACAACCGCGAGGGGACAGTTTGCCATCTCAGAGATGCTTGGGAAGCGAGACAAAAGCAATGCTACCCCAGACCCGAGCGAGACGAAGATCGGCCCGATGACCATGCCAGCGCTCCAAGGGTGTGATAGTGAAGGGTAGGGGATCATGGGGAACATGGTTCCAGACCCACGTCATGTAACACATTACTTTGAAGGCAAAGAGCGACAGCAAAGCGGACTCAAACAAAATCGTGCGGACACCGTCGACAAGTGTCCGGTTCCAACACTCAGAGACACCGTTTTGTTGGGATGTGTAAGGAGCGGACGTCTCTAGACACACCCCACAAGACTCAAGGAGACGAGCGGTGGGACCAAGGAATTCACCACCATGATCGCTGCAAAAGACTTGCACCACCGGTTGACGGGCACGCTCAGCCTGAACAAGCCATGATTCAATGACTGAACAAACATCGCTCTTTTGGCAAAGAGCGAACACCCAACGAAAGCGAGAGAAATCATCGGCAAGGCACAAGACGTAGCGACCCACGTCACCAAGAAGTTCATGAGGCAAAGGCCCCATGACATCTGCATGAACACAATCAAGGGGATAAGTAGAGTGAGACTCAGAAGAAGAGAAAGGAGAGCAATACATCTTCCCTTGTGCACAGTCAAGACAATCATCATGACAAGGAGCAGGGAAGGTAGAGGATGAGAGGCCAAGAGCAATCTGGAGACACAGCATGCTATGAATGGCATCGGTGTGGACATGGCCAAGGCGACGATGCAAGAGACGGACAAGGTCATGAGCGAGAGAGGGTGTAACGTGAGCAAGAGCAACGCCGATGGCAGCAGCTGAGGGGGTGTACGAGGGAACACGATAGAGTTTGCCGCACTTCATGCCACGGAGAACAACACGGTCAGAGGAACAAAGACAGACAATGCCAACACCACGGCTAGCAGTGAAGTCCATACCTTGATCATCTAGGGATGCCACAGACAACAGGCTGAGTTCCAGCAAGGGCACATATAGAACGTCAAGTAGAAACAGGGCACCACTGGGTCCGACAAAGCGCACGACCCCCACACCCTGAACCGGAAGTAACTGACCAGATCCAGTACAAAAAAAGCAAATGGAACCGACGGGGCCTAACAAGACAAATGAGGAACACACGGACGTCATGTGGTGGATTGCCCCAGAGTCGAGAACCCAGAGGCCACTGGACACATGCACGGTGGGTAGCACAGTGGACGTGGCAACAGTGCCAACAGAGGACAGAGACATGGTACAATGGGAGAGAACACGAGGAAGGAAGTCAGACTGCCAATGCTCAATCCAAGGAACAAACACACACAAGGCACCAAGAACGTGACCGGAAGGATCCCCACGAAGGACACTGTCAGTCTTACATACCAGACCTCTGGCCAGTGGTGCAACACCCTCACCTCCGTGATTGCGAAGGCAAAGAAGTTGAAGGAGGGACTTCTCAAGGTGGTTCTTGCGATCCCCACAATCACCATCCACAGAAGTCCGTGGAGCTGGAGTAGATGTGCCGGTGGAAGGGGGGAACCGCGATGGAGTGGTGTAGGCCAATGATGGGGAACCAACATACACAGGGGCACCGTAAGGAGGTGGCCAGCCCTAGGGATAGGGGCCAGGCAACGGAAACAAAAGCACACCAGAGGCAGCGTGAGCCTGAGCCGGGAGAGTGGTGGAAGATCGCGATGGGACACCGACGCCGGAGGGCGAGAGTGCAGAGGAGGAGCCGAAGGTGCACGCCCAATGAGCGTGCATCACCCAAGCAAGGCGGAGGTCATCCGGTGGAGCTGGGCAAGTCCGAGCAGAGTGCTCAATCGAGCCACAGTTCCAACACACGATGGTGCCCAGAACCCGCAAGGAGGTAGCAGCACCCTTGTCTTTACCCTTGCCCTTGCCCTTGCCCTTGCCCTTCCCCTTGCCCTTTCCACGACCCTCGGAAGCAAGGGTTGAGGCAGGAGAGGGCGAGGAAGAAGCGGCAGAGGTAGAGGAAGATGTAGCAGAGAAGGAGGGTACAGTAGCAGTGGTGAGCACAGGAACACTTGTTACGGAAAAGCCATGGAGACGCTTGTTCTGTAGATTAGTCTACCAAGCAGCAAGGACGTAAAGTCTCAGAGAGCACCAATCCCAGGCAGCGACCTGGGCGGGTACGGCTGCGAGGCAAAGCACTTCAGCTCATCAGATTTCACGCTGCAAAGAAGATCGGGCCGCTCAAGAATGAGACTGTTGACGATGGTCAGAATGGCAGAGAGTTGACCAGAGGCTGCATCGTCAAGCTCACGAAGGAGCTTGAGACCCCGAGCCAAATAGGAATCAGCGGTCTCATCAAAACACATGAGGAGCGTGTTCAACTGGACCGTAAGCGTGCTCTGAGCGGCTTGGCCAGTGATGGTAGTGTGGCGACGCAGCATGGCGTATGCGCCAATGGGGTCAGCAGGGCACTGGGTAGCAGGGTCAGCATTGAAGGTGCCAACATCATCAATGAGCGATTCAGGTGCAGCGGCGATAAGCGTGCGGACAGCACGGGCAGACTCGGCAGCAAGTGGTGTGAAGGGAGCAACAATGGGGAAGTAGTACTCCCACAGCTGCTCTCCTTGAGCCCAGGCATTGAAGCGCACCTTCCAAGATGGAGAAGGAGAGTGAAGAGGTAAGTGCAGGTGGCTGAGAAAAGAAGTCATGCTGGCGAGGCACAGGCCGAGGAGAAGCAGTAGCGGCAGTGCCAGTGTGTGTAGCAACAAAGGTGCTAGATCAGAAGGGATGGCCTTGGGAAGAGTGGGGTTAGCCCCAGAAAGGGGGAACAGCAGATGCAGCAAGGAGGCGGCTAAGCACAATAGTAGCTGCTTCATCAGCAAAAGCAGCGCGGTTGTCCTCAGCGAGCTTAGGACAATCCTCAGCTTCTTTTTGGGCCTCGCGGGCAAGGGCCAGCTGGCGCTGAAGGGTCGCAATGACTGACTCGTCGTCACCGGGCATGGTGAAAACTTACGGGCTCTACCGAACAGATTTTGGCAGAGTATCCCCAGCCCTAGTGGGCGCAAGAAAAATGAGGTTGCCTGAGGCATAGGACATAGATGCTGCAAGACAGCCTACCCCAAGTCAGACAGGACAAGCCACTGTACGGAATGCAGAAAAGGGACACAAGAATGTACAATGTGCAGCAAGGAAGTCAAGAGGACAGGCTACGCAGGAAGGCAAGGAGATGTGGGACTGCAGCTGTGGTGGCTACATAAAACATGGCAATTGTAGACGCAGCTGGAACCACAAGAGCAAGAGCTCCAATGGTGAATGTGGCACCAAGAGTGATAAAGACAGTCTCAACGGAAACAGTCGCAATGACGGGTCTCAAGCTGGCAGATGGAGCAGATGCGGCTGTTGTGACGGTGGCTGACGTAGAAGCCAAATGGACGATATTGCGGTAGCTATAGCAGATGCAGCTGAGGCTGTCGCCGACGCAATGGCAGAGGTTGCAAAGATTTGAGTGCCTACATCAATAGCGGCTACAGCAATGGGTCCAACAATGGTTGCGGCCTCTGTGTTCGCCTCGATGGAGCCCGGCTGAGGTTGCTGTAGGGGCGCACAAAGCTCTACCAGCTGCGACAAATGTAGTTGCAGCTGCTGCAATTGTGTCTATGATAGCAGAAGTGGTACGTGCAAGAGTACCTACAAGACTAGCAATGTCTTGTGTCAGTGCTGCGTACAGCCGAGCAGCAGCGACCTCTGGGTTGACGTGCGGCAGGTGATCCCCCCCACACGAAGGGGTTGGGAAGACGCTTACCGGACACTGACGTGAAGCTCGCATAGTTGGTACTGAGGCAGACTCGGACGCCCGGTTGCTACTCATGCCTGTGCGATGACGTTCACGGTGAGGCAGCGCCCCCCCTCCATAGTATCCACTAGAAGGGAATGAGCCTCGGGTATCACGATTCGACAGCATGGCAGCTACAGCACCACCGTAGCAGCAGAGAAGTGTAGCTAGGGTGGTCGGCAGCACCGGCACCACGAAGGCACAAAGTTTGCCGCGATGTGTGGCACTGTTGCACAGCAGCACTTGCTACAGTATGGCTTAGAGTGCAGCTGCTACGGCCAGAACCAGCTGCTATTGCTTCAGTTACCATTGCTGTTGGCTGCAATAGCTGTGGCTACAAGCCGCTGCTGTTGTGAAGACTACAGCTGCTTAGTATGCAGGTGGTGCGGCTGTTGTGACGGCTGTTGCGTAGAATGCAATTGGTTAGGATGCATCTGATGCGGCTACTATAGTAGTGAGCAGCTGCTCCTGCATAGAATGCAGTTGCTTAGTTGAAGCTGTTGCGGCTACTGCTACTGCGGTTGCTTTGGTTGCGACAACCAGACCTGTAAAGGTGTTTGGAGCAGCTGCTACGGGTGCGGCTAATTAGAATGCAACTATTGTGGCTGCGAGCGACTGCTGCTGCGGAGAATGCGGCTGCTTAGGATGTAAGTGTTGCAGCTGCGATTGCTTTGGCTGCGGCAGTCGGACCTGTAGCAGTGATCAGAGCTACTGTTGCGGGTGCGTATCTGTAGCAGCTGCTGAGTAGAATATGGCGATGCTGCCGTAGATGTGGCAGCTGCAGATCAGCTACTCAAGACGTGATGGTGCTATTGTTTAAGCTGTTGCCGTAGATGTGGCAGTTGCAGATCTATACCACCCACAGATAGGTGCAGTCCCATGGGAGCAAATTAAGCACACCCTTGCGGGTGTCCATACTTGGCTCATGCTGCTGCCCACCACAAGATTGGAGCAGGAACTAAGCTGTCAAGGGAGGGTTCTCCACAGCAGCTTGGCAGCAAGAGTGCTCCACATGGCAGAAATGGTGGCGGAAGCGGTGGTGACGACGGAGAACGGCCGCACACTAGGATCGAGGCCTCGATTTGCGACCGCAATACCCCCTCTCTCAACTACTCCAATACCAAAAGGTAGAGGAACCTAGTGGATGGGAGAGCGAGGGAAGTGGGAAGCATGAGACAAGCACGCTAGACACAAGACGCCATGCATGATTTCTTAGAGAAGAGTCGCGAGAAAGTTCAAATCACAAGTGAGATAGCGGTAGCATGAAAGGAGAGAAGCTAGCGGGGTGGCGAGCGGGCAAACGGTGAGCCCATCCTCGCTTGCACCCACGCATAGCGAGATCAAAACTAGGATCTCATCCACACAATATTTGCACACCTAGCAAACAACCTAGCGAGCCCGAGAGAACATCTCGGACATGACACTCGGTCACACTAGGAATCCTAGTGTCAACAATGATTCACGTGATCCAGGCCTGTCCTAGAGGCAACCCTCATGCACCCTATGAGTGTGCCTCTGGATGGTTCCCTTGTGAGCCGGCACCCCGTGAGCGGTGACGTCAGCGCTATTGGTTTGTGAGGCTTCCACCCGTCATGACTGACGCAGATGGATTATCCATATACCCACATTGGTGGTATATGGTAGAGGAGGGCATGACGACACGACAGGCCTCCGGAAAATACCAAGACTTCTCCACCACCTACGACAGCGGCAGCGAGATGCAATTGATGCGTTCTGGTAGCCCTGTGGGCTTGTCGGGAGGTAGGAGAGTTTTCTCAGAGGGTTGAGACCCGCGCACCCGGTGAACAATAGCGGTGCGACAAGGAGACCCGATAGTTGTAGTAGGGCTTCCGATGTTCGGAAAGCTGTTTTGGATGTCTGGACGCTGATTTCGAGATTTTCTAGCACTGCTTGTATTTTCTTGGTGGTCGAGACCCGGGCACTCAGAGAGCAATTCCGGTGCATCGAGGAGACCACCTTTGTTGTTCTTGTGGTGTATGTAGTGTTTTCTCCCCGCTGACTCATTTGGGTTCAGCAGGGGTGACGGGGCCAGTGCGGCTACCTATCGGCGCCCCTACATACCGTACTGACGGATACATTCGGTCAAAACAAATTTTTTCTTTCTCCCATCCGTTCGTTAATAAAATATTGTCCGTTTGAGCAAGTCACCTCTGAAATTCTATCGTCAATTCAAAATTTTTGCCTACAGTGTTGCCCTCACATACAACACAGAATTCAGGTTCACCCATGAACGGACAGAGGCATCTCTTAAAAAAGGCAATTTACCCCACAAATTACTAGACACTCCTTGCTCGTCTCCTACGCGAAGCGAATTCGCGTAGGAAAAGGGCAGGGACAATCGGACGGCTGCGAGTTATCCGCTCCACGCGGGCATGCGCAAGTGACGTTCGGAGCTTTGAACTTCACTTGTTCGAAGGATTGGACTCCAGCCACCAATAGGACCTGAACAGTGGGCAAAATTAGAAACCCTAGTTTATTGAACTACCACATTGAACGGGCACTAGTAAAATTCAAAATGCCCCAAAAATGGGAGAATATAAGAAACACTGAATCGGAATTCTAAAAGTGGGCGAATGTTTGAGTCAGTGCGGTAAGCCTATAAGGGGCTCATTTGTACTTTCTCCTTGTTCTTTCATACCCTACTGCTCCTTGATTTCGACAACTGGATTTTTATGAATTTGGTGTTCTTTAACTTCGCTCAAAAAAAATTGGGTTCAAACTATTTTGGTTGTGCCTTGATTTTTTTCATAACATGAGGGGTGCACTCTTAAATTCAATGACCGTCGAGTGCAATTCTTTCGTGATCCTTGATTTCGACGAATTGGTCGCGCTCATCCGCAACGAGCCACCAAATCAACGAAGTGGCAATGAAACGGTGTCCCGTTTTCCAGCATGCCTGCTACAAGCTGACGTGGCAGCACAACTGCAGGGCGACAGGCGGGCGCTGTAGCATGATAGCGGGGGAGCGAGCCAACAGCACAGCGGGAAAATGGACCAGCATGGCGGCGGGACAGCAGGAGAGCGTTCAAACCTCAAACTTGAACGCTCATACTTTTGACTTGCTGGAGACGAGCGGTAGTCGTCGAGGTACCTTTCCACTTTTTTTTCACCACACCCAATACCCAAACATGAAGTAGAAGGCGTTAAGAACCCGGGTATTAAAAATTAAAGCATGGTACCTTGAATTCAATCATTGTGATTTTGAATTAATTTGATGGATCCTTGATTTTGATGCAAAGAAAATTTTTGTTCAAATCCGACGTGTCCAGAAAACATTTGTAGCAAATTAAAGGATCAGTAGGGTATTATGCATTCCAGACTTAGCCAAATTTTTGCCGTCTTACATTGCAATTATACACAGAGCTCATGCTCGTGTTTGCATGGGCATGTCTGCCCTAATTCATTTCCAATTTGGTATCAGAGGATAGGGGGGCGTGTGGGCCAAAAGCAACAGTAGTGGGCGGAACGCAAAGAGAATGCGCCACATGGCGCCACGCCAGTAGTAGAGTGAGGGAGCGCAAAGCGACTGCACATGAACGCCACCGGGGCGATGAGCAGCGCAAAACAGCATTAGCAACAACAGTGGCAACACCAATAGTAGAAACAGACATAGCAGTCGCGGTAGCTTTGCTGCCACGTAGCACGGGCAGTGGCAAGAGCACAGCCGCTCACAATAACAACAGCAGCGACGGCAGCAGCAGTAGCAACGGCCAGCGCTTGCATTTGCAGCAGGTGTATAGGCGGCAGCAACAGCAGTAGTAGCAGCCGTTGTGCCGTGTAGTAATAGCAGCAATAGCAACTGCAACATCACATCAGTCGATGTAGCAACGACATGAGCAGCAACAGCATATAGCAGTAGCAGCCACTAAAACAGCAGCAAGAGCAGCAAGATCATGTAGCAGCGACGGCAGTATCAGCAGTGTGCATCGGTACCAGTAGTGCCGACAGCAGCAAGTAGCAGTGACAGTAATAGCAAGCAGTACTAACAGTAGTGGCGGCAGCAACATGCTTGTTGTTGCCGCTGCTCCATGCTATTGAAGCAAGCTTGCTGCTATAGTTGCTACTGATGCAGCTTCTACTGTTGGTGCTGTTGCTGCTCTGCGTAGCAGCTGCTGCCCAGAGCAGCAGCAGCAACAGCAGCATAAGAAGTTACAGCAACAGCAATTGTTGCAACTGCACCTACCCCTACTGTTGCTCCTGCTGCCGGAATAAGGAGGGCCGCGCAGCCCCCATCTGAGGGCCCCCCCTCCCCTTTCTACCTCTAAGGAGCCCCCTAAGAGGGGACCCCTCGGAGCGGGTTGTTGGCTCGACGAGCCTCCCCTCTCAAGGGGGCCCTCCAAGGGCTCCGTTGAGCCCCTTCCAAGGAGCCCCTTGGAGGGACCCATCGGCCTTGTCAGCCGACCGAAGGAGGGGCCGACGACGGAGAGGGGCGGGACCCCCCCTGCCACTCGCTCACTCACCCACTCACTCGCTCAGCGAGCAAACGAGCGAGCATCGCATGGGACGGAGGACCAGACAAGCCGGACACCCCCCCCCTCCTCCATCCCATGTTTTCTCCATTGCCCCAGATAAGGGGCAATCCAGAAAAGGGGGACAAGAGAAAAACAAAAACGAAAGGGGTGCACCTGGAAGCGAGTGGAAAAGAAAAGAAAAAAAACCCAAGGACGGGGTTTGGAGGCGGGAGGAGGGGAGAGCAAGAGAAAGAGGGAAAAAAGGGGGGGCTGAGAACAAGAGAAAGAAAAAAAGGACACAAAGGAAAAATAAAATCGTACACTTACTACCGATGCAACAGTAACAGCTTTCGTGGCAGCAATAGCAGTGGCGGGTGGAGTTGCAATGAGTACATAATGAGGTGTAGTTGCATCTGTGTTTCCACTCCCACCTTCCCAACGGACAGTACATTGTCGTCGTCCGCGATTTCTTTTTTGTGACGTGTTGTGGACTGGCGTCTCCCTGGGGCCCGTGGATTTGTGTGCATAGTTCACTCCGTAGGATGGACGGCAGATTGGAATCTGTGTATCTTCAAGTGCTTGGTCGTCTACCGCTTGGAGCAGCAGCCATGCTTGTTGCCGCCACCCCTTTTGTTCCTGGAGCAGTCTTTGCTCCATTAGCGGCAGCAGCATTAGTAGCCACACTAGTCAGACTCCATACTCCGGGCGTACAATGGTAGTGCAGCTTGACCCGTCTGGTCACGTTTGCTGACCCTGACGCCGTGACCTCTGGGGGTGACGGTACCTACTGGTCTCATCCTCTCCCGCGGCTTGGTGTTTACCACAAGGAGTAAGTGCTCTTGGCACCTATCCATCATCCGGCACACGAGATGAGTGCGCAAACATGCGAGCAAGTACCCTCCGTGTTCGCCTCCTACTACTATGGTGATGGACATCATGGTTGGTACCGCTCCTCGACGCATCGCAGCTGGCATCCACCTTGGCTTCAACCTCGCCCGAGCATGCATCCTCCACACCATGCGGATCTGCCAGCGTTAGTAGATCCCCTATCTAGACCTGTGGCGACCATGTTCACCGAGCTCCACGACCTCACGTAGATGGTCCGACGTCTTTGTGACCTCGTCGTTACCGAGCGTGCTTCTGCTACTGGTTTGTCGACGGCCTCCTTTATCTCATCTCCTTCATCATCTCCTCCTTCCTCATCCGATGGTCTCCCTTTAGCTCCACTTGTCGACCAGTCCCAGACTGCCACCATCCTTTCAATCCTCCACTCTGTTGCGACGACGACGCCACCTCGCGATGACATGCCTTTACGTAGTCGTCTGAGTCATGTGTCCCTACGGCATTGGCGACAGCTCTCTGCACGCCATGCTCGCGCTGGTTTTGATACATCCTCTACCTCCTCGGCTTCCATTAATGTACCTATCGAGGGGAAGTGCGGTCACCACGCATTGCCCGTTGTGACCGTAACGATAGAGGTGCACACTCGCGCCAAGCTGTGGTGCCTGACCTTCATCTCAGGCAAATTCAGATGATACGTCGACAAAACATGACGTGGAGTCTGATCCTGACATGGCGATTATGGTGGAGACTTGCCTATCATCGAGCTCGACTTCCACATCCGGGCTGGAACCAGATATTCCGCATCAGCAGGTGATATCAGGAGGAGCGAAGGTACGGCATCCCTAGGCGGTACCACAAGGGGCTCCGACCGGTGGAGGCCTGGCGGTGGCACAGGAGTCTCGTACAGATTAGGATGCGTCTACAGGACTTTTGGGGGAAAGTTTGCACCAGACTCACAACAGTTTGGCGGAGCTTCGAGTGCTTGGGAAATGCATGTCATCGAGGTCCACATCTCCGTTGGGGCAGGATCCGGACGTTCTGCAGCAGCAGGTTGCATCAAGAGGAGTGCAGGTGTCGCGTGCCTGGGCGATACCACTCGCGACTCCCATCACCCTGGCGTTGGCACAGGAGTGTCGTGTGGATCGGGATTCCCCATACGGATTTCCGAGGGTGTTGGCGCACGAGATACACTCCAACCCGACAGCGGTCGGAGTGCATGAGCAGAGTCGGCCAGCTGGACTTTTAGAGGTTGAGGCATTCTTGAGAGCAGCAGTTCTCAGAGATGTCCCTAGGACATGTGCTGCAATAGACACAACAGGCTCCACCGTGTCATCTGCGCTACCTGAGGACCAGCTTCAACGTGAGGAGTCGCCCATGTTTCTGGAGTCTACATGTTCTCATACACACGATAACGCAGCGACACACATGACGGAGTCAAATGGTGGTCCCCACTCCATTATCGAGCAGGTGGCAACGACCAGTCTTCCTGGCGAGAAGGTGCATGAGCGCCAGGTACACTTGCTGGTCGCCTTCACGGGCATTGTCAAGCCGGACCATGCATACCTGTGTCCACTATGACGGCAGTCGAGGACAGTGGAACAGATCCGCATACGCGGATGGATTTACCTCATCAGCAAGAGCTGAGTTTTGCCCTCTCGTGTTCACCTGTTTGTGACCCTTCTGATCACATTGACGCTGAGAGTGGTAGTACCTGCATGGAAGACATTTCTAGGCGCTTCACGAACTCTGACGACTCCTCCTTCTTCTTCTCTCTCGGCATGCTACCGCTCATTCCTCCTCATGTGAGACACGAGTTGTGGTGTGAATATGACACCTACAACTGCATCCGATGTTCTAGCGCCTCAGCACATTACGAGTTTGGTTGATCCACAGGTGGAGGTTTCAGTACTGGCTCCATCGTATTCAGTAGCAAATATGCAGATGGAGCTGTACTCACGACTTCTGAAGTCTGCATGTGCAGCATCCAGTGAGGCAGAGTTTATCCTACGCAAGGCAAACATGGGCCACCTCCACATGTCCAAGGAAGATTACACTGACCTGCAGGAGCGTGTAGTGATGCTGTAGTGGGAGGTGATGACAGCGCATGAGCGATTCTCAGAGGAGGGGAGCATCACTACTATCAGCACAAGTTTTATGCCACCAGCATCTGGCACACCCACACTCGTAGGATCTTGTACAAGTTCCGAGTATGACGTCAGCTGGAGACATGACCATAGGATAGTTGAGCGTGCCTTCAGTTTCTACCATCATCGTTCCTGTCGAGTCCGTCATCGCTCCTCCTTTGGTTGCTGTCATCACGCACCTTCATCCACCCAACTCAGGTGCTCCATCGTCACCTTTGACCATGAGTGGTGACCTGTTTTGTCGCTCCAGCCCTCCTCCTCTGGCCGTACACCCTCGTGCCTCAGGATGCTCTATGCCGTATCAGAGGCCAGCTCCGCCACTTCATCCACGCACGCGTGCTGCTCACCCATTCCCTTTCCTCTGGCGGACACAGATGCATCGCGGTAGAGCGGAGAGATGAGCGAATGAGTTGGGACCCTTGGCAGTCACGCGAGGATTGGTACACTCCAAGTGATGTCGCATCAACGTGAGGAGTTGTTGCCGGAGACACCATTTCGTCTTTCAGGCTAGGAGTCGACTCGTACATGATAGGGGGAGCTATCTCTGCATGATGGAGAGACCACATGATTCATCACCTAGGATCGATTCAGCTACGGCATCAGCATCTCCATCAAGGACATCACCGCCAGGTTCATCTGCTAAGGGGGAGTGTTGTGTGGACCTTGATCTGATGCACCGTCACGGGAGATGCATGGCGAGGAGGCCATGCTCTGCTATGAGCATACTACAGCCGCACTCTGTTGGTCGAGACCCCGCCACTTGGTCGGTTGCACCAGTGTCACGAGGAGACCATGTGGTCCTGTGTCTTGGTGTGTGGCCATACTACGTGTGGCATGTGCATGCCAGCTAGTTTGCTCATAGTAGTCAAGACCTGGACAAGTGGTGAGGTACACCCGTGTTGCGAGGAGACCCCCTATGATCTTCTGGGTTGATTGATGATGCTATTGTGGTCTGCATACAAACACCTGTTGGTTTGCTCATAGTGGTCGAGACCCGGGCATTGGTACCGCCACTGTCACGAGGAGATCCTCTTGCCGTCTCACATGTCTATGGTGTGCATTACACCATTTTTTTACGTGTGCATGACTCTTCTCATGGTCTAGATCCGGACACTTGGTATGATGTGCCATTGTCCTGAGGAGACCTTAAATGCGCAGCAGTTGTGTATGTATGTTGTTGGTTTCTGCACCTCTCTCATTGTGCTCTCTTGTGTCCTCCCAGCTTGTATACATCAAAGTGCAAATGACTGACGACAAGACTAGACGCTGCTGGAGTGTCGTCCGGTGAAGGCGACGCACACCGAGGCCTGCTCGCAGCCTACTGGAGCCTCCTCCCTCCGGCGACGTGCTCATCTCCATCGGCAGGCCTCCTCGGCGGTCGGGCCGCCGGCGGTCATTGCCAATGCAGATGCTATTTGCATGCTCCTTGCGCTAATTTTGACTGTGCCATTGCTTCTGCAACATCATGCTCTGCCTACGGTCCATGTCTCTTGTTGCGTGGCACTGTTTGGCATCGTAGACCGTCGTAGGCACTGCCTGGGTTCGGGCAGCCATAACTCTTTACTACTAATTTTCTAGCTGATTCTAACCGGACCACTGCGTTCGCAACGTTGGTGTTATGGTATGGTCCAGTTTTCAAGGAAAGCGAACGACGCCCGGGTTTTAGGTTGTCAGGCGTCTGGCAGGGCTCACCGAGAAAACCCTACCTGCCAGAAAATAAGTCTAGGACTATTTTCTCATTGGCTAGTTAGCTGAGTAACAAGTTCTACACTAGTGGGGGGGAGACACAACTTGGAGGGGTCTCCCATTGTTGCTAATTCTTCATTCCTAATCAGTCACTTTCAGTTTTCAGCTGATTTCTGGCACTAACACAGGCGCGCACATTTCTAAGTGACAAACCCAGAGCTTCAAGACTTAGTCTCTATAGCAGCAGACAGAGGGGGGAGTAGACTTAAGCAACTAGCTTAGAAGCCCGCACGTTGCATCAAAAACACTATTGCCCCAACCTGCTGCCTAGTTTTTCCTTTTTGGGATCAGAGCCAGAGCAAAGAAGCTATAGCAGAAGACTGGCATACAGGTGCCAGACAATGTCAGCGGACCCCCATACGTGCCAATGCAAGGGAAATGTTGCCCGATTTTTTCCGGGTGCATTGACCCGCTTGGTGGCAACGTCAAAATTTTTCCATGGCCAATACGCCAGGGGAAATGCTGCCGGATTTTTTCCAGCAACACTGACACCCACGGGTGACGCGAGGAGGTGAGTGGCACGCCGCGTCCGACACTTGCAGGCAACAACGTATGTGGCGATGTCACCCACGTGTAGTGACTCACACTAGCAAGCAGCAACAGCATCATGTAGCACCAGCAGCGGCAGCGGCACGCAAATGTAGCAAGCAGTAGTAACAGCAGCCAGCAGCACTTGCATGTAGCGACAGCATCTGGCAGCAACAGCAGCTCGCAGCACTTCGCAACAATAGCAGCAGCCGCCAGCAGCAACAGCTCGCAATAGCTCGCAGCAACAGCATCACCCTGCAGCAACAAGGAGCAACGGCAGCCAGTAGCAGCAGCTTGCAGCAGCAGAAGCGGCAGCGAGCAGCAGCAACGGCAGTGAGCATCAGCAGCAGCAAGCTGCAGCAGCTGCAACAGCAAGCAGTAACCGACTACAACAACAACAGCAGCGAGCAGCAGCTGGTAGCGGTCGACAGCAGCTGCTGCTACTTGCAGCCCACAGGTTGCTACAAGAAGCAGGCCACAAATAGCAAGCCCGCTGCTCGCTGCGAGCAGTGGGCTGTTGGCCACGAGTAGCGAACTCGCTCCTCGCAGCTCGCTGCCCACAGTGAGCAGCGAGGCTCGTTGGACCACACGAGAAAAAAAGAAAACAAAAGGCTAACAAAACATTCCCCCACCCCAGTCGCAGCTGCCATAGCTACTACAGCACCCACAGCACCCAGCACTAGTAGCAGCAGCTACAGTAACACCAACGCAACAGCAGTAGCAGCAGCAGCACTAGCAGTAGCAGCAGCAACAATAGTTGCTGCTGGCACAGCAGCCACGGCAACAACAGCACTAGGAGCAGTAACAGCAGCAGCAGTTGTTGTTGCTATTGCCACAGCAGCCGTAGTAGCAATAGCAGCTGCAACGGTAGTTGTAAGAACAGCACCAGTAGCAGCACCACCGGTAGCACCAGCAGCAACAACAAGAACAGTGGCAAGGAGCGACAGTGGCAACAACTGCAACAATAGCAACAACAGCGGCATCAACAGCAATAACAGTGGAATCATCAATAGGAGCTACTGTAGCTGTGCAGCAGCATCCCTTCCAAAGCCCCTGCTTATGTCGGCATCCAGTCTCTGACGTCACTACTGACATCACTACTGACGTCATCAACAAAAAAGGGGACAGAAAGATGGGGAAGAAACTTTATTGCATCAAAAGTAGCAAATCATGCCGTAATAGCTGCTGACGCCAGCCGTCCTAGGCTAACATCACTGCTGATATCAATAGCACACAAAACACACCAAAAAAAACTAAGAAAAGGAGGTACTAAAACCATGGCTAATAGCTCCAGTGGGGAGGGTTCCTCCTCCATCCGGGGACCCCAAGGGCGAGCACCCTCCCCTTTTCTTGCAGCAGCTACAGCAGTTGTAGTAGTAGCAACAACAGTAGCAGCATCAGTAGCAGGACCAAGAACAGCAACAGCTGAAGCTGCAACAACAGCAGCAGCAACATCAGCAACCGCAACAGCAGCAGCAGGATAAAAAGCAGCAGTAGCAACCCACAGGTGTCGTCCACGACACCCCTGACTGCCATTCAGAAAGAGCTCGCCACCCTAATGCAACAGCTTGTAACACTATAGCCACTGGCCTCAAAAACTGCCAATAGTGTCCCTCCGCCATTCATTCCTCCAGGGCACACCAGCCCCGTTGTGCCCACTCCCACGCATTACCTCGCGTTGCAACAAACTCAGTGCCAGCGACAAACAGTGACCGCCATCCTTGGCCCCACTCTAGGCACCGGCCTCAAGCAAAAGGACTTTGAGACACTGCCCCCGCCTCTTCAGGCTGACGAGCAGTTCCGGAGCTGGGAGCTCAGCTTCCGCATCTTGACGCAGGGTGAGGTTCTGTGGGCATACTACACCCTCTCGTACGACTCCACCCAGGCCGACCTGTTGTATGACGCCGGTCACGCCGTACACACCCTCGTCCCCATCGCTCCTCCGGCTTCCCGCCTAGCCCTAGAGCCCTTTCTCGGCGACTTTACCACTGGCAGTACTCCAGACCCTACCGCCGCGTGGAATACCCTCACTCGTCCCCATCGCCTGTCCAGCGACATTGAGACCAGCCGTCTGCTGCAGGAGTTCAACCCTCTACACATGGGTGAGACCGTAATAGTCACTGCATACTGGCAAGGGGCTGAGGACATATTCCGCCGCCTAGGCACCTCTGTTCCACCCCCTTTGGCCGCGCTCCTTACCATCAAGCGCGGTACCATTAGCACGTACGCGTATGTCTTTCTCCACTTCTCCCAGGACGTCCTCTCCACCATGGCGGCCCAGGGCACCCTCATGCCCTGGACATATGAGCTCTTCCTCAGGATTGAGGATGCTTACCTAGAGTCTAGTCTCCGACGCACAGAGGCCCTCGCCTCCCCTGCCATTGCTTCTGTGGCAGTTGCTTCCCCCGCAATCGCTTCTTCCTCCACCAGCTCCTCGTCGCCGGGGAAGAAGAACCACCAGAGCAAGAAGGGCAAGAGTCAGCAGCAGCAATCGCAACAGCGGTGGACTGGGTCCACTAATGGCTTGGTCTGCCACAACTGTGGCCAGCCAGGGCACTGGTGGTACACGTGCTTTCTACCAATGGATAAGGCGTGTGTCATCGCCACAATGCATCGCCAGTGGGAGCGCCATCTTGCCTCTTCCGCCGGAGCTTTCGCCACCCCTGACGCCTTGACCCCGTCCAGCGGCTCCACTCCTCCACCCGTAGACGCCGGCTCCTTGCAGTATCATCCGCAGCCGTCAGTGCCTCCATTCCCTTCACCGGGGTTGTCCTCCTTCTATCCAGGCTCCGGCGCCATCACTTCGCACTTAGTCTACACTCCCGAGCCTTCCACGCACGAGCGTCAGCTGGAGTAGTTCCTCGCGCTTCAACTTGGCCTGCCTCGTCCTCCCCCCAAGGAAGTGCAAGTGGCGTCACATCCTGCTCGTCCCCATTGTCGTGCATGACTCAGCTTGAGCTGTAGTCGTGTCCTGCTTCCTTGTCTGTCTCGCCGTCCCCTGTGATCTCTGCTACCCCCTTTCGTGACGACGTCGTGTGGCTTGATGATTGGTTGTCTCGGTTCGCGTCCCCTTCCACCTCATCCGCGTCTCTCGCTTGCTGCCATGTGAATGTCAATGATCTAGCGACACCGGTCCACGACCCTGCCGAGACCTGGATCATCGATTCTGGAGCCACGTATCACATGACGGCCTCTTACGAGACCTGTAGTATGCTAGGTCCTGTTGGGGATGTCTCCGGGGTCCGGGCGGGGTCCGGACGGGCTCCTGATAGGTGTTACCTGTCCGCGGTGTCAGCGTCGTTCATTTCCATGGTCCTGCCGGTGACATCTTCTTAACCGATGTCCTCTTCGTCCCACGTGTTGAGCTCAGCCTTCTGACTGTTACTGCTCTGGACCACATGAGCACGAACGTTGTGCACTCGTGTGGTGTTGGCACTGTGTCGTTGCGTCCGTCCGGTCTTGTCGTTTTGCACGCCACCGCCCATGGCAACCTTTGGCACGTATCTTGTTTGTCCTCCTCTCCTTTTGTCCCCTCCTCGTCGGCCGCCACGGGCCATGTGTTTGTCACCAGCACGCTCTCTCCACAGCACACCCAACTCTTGCACCACTACCTTTGCCACGTCCTCTCTACTGCCGGAGACAGTATGCTCCTCACCAAGCCGGCCAAGGGCCTTTACCTGAAGACTTTTCCTCTCCCATGCCGCACAGAGTGCGTTGATTAAGCTCAAGGCAAGATGCACCGGTCCACATACCCTCTGTCCTCCTCCCGTTCATCCGTCCCTCTAGATCTGGTCCATTCCAATGTCATGGGTCCTGTCCCTAGCGAGTCTATCAAAGAGCACTACCATTACGTCCTCACCCTCACGGATGGCTACTCTTGCTAACACTAGGTCTTCTGCCTTTGGCAGAAGAGCAATGTTGCCTGTGCCATTCAAGACTGGATTGTCCTTGCGGAGTGCAAGTGTGGTCGATCTCTTCGCCGCTTTTGCTCCGATCGCACTGGTGAGTACATGGGCGAGACCACGACTTTCCTTGCCTGCCGCGGTATCCACCACGGGACGTCTACGCCCTACACGCCCGCCCAGAACGGTGTCTCCGAGCGATGGAACCGTACCATGGCTAACGTCGTCCGCACCATGTGGGTTGAGTCTGGCCTCTCGGATGGCTTCTATTTTGAAGCCATGGCCTACATGACGTGGGTCTGGAGCCGGATTCCCTACGGACCCCTTCCCCGCCAGTCCACCCCGTACCAGCACTTGTGTGGTCAACGAGCCGACCTCCACCCCACTCGTGTCTACGGCTGCGTGGCCAATGTGTGGCTGCCCGTCCCGCAGCAGGGCAACAAGCTCGCCCCGCGTGGTATTCCTTGCACCTTTCTTGGTGTCTCTCATCAGTCCAAGGCTTTGCGCTTCTAGGATCCCTCCCCACACTACATCGTCAAGTCCCGTGATGCCCTCTTCTTTGAGGAGCTACTTCCGTGCTATCTCGTTCGCTCCGGCTCGTCAGTGACCCTCCCGTCGCGTGGGGAGTGGTGAGTCCGTCCTCCATCCTACCGCTTCCGCGAGGCATATCACTTCACCCCTTCATGCCAACAGCCCCAGTTGCCCCCGCTGGCCCCTTTGGGCCGGTTATCCTAGTCGCGCCCGCTGGCCCCTCCAAGCCACCATCCCCAATTGCGTCCACTAGTCCCTCCTCGCCAGCCGCCCTAGTCGTGTCCACTGATCCCTCCGGGCCGGCCGCCTCAGTGGTATTCACTCATCCTTCCATGCCAGTCGCCCCAGTCGCGTCCACTGGTCCCTCCGGGCCAGCCGCCCCAATCGCGTCCACTGGTCCCTCCAGGTCAGCTGCCCCAGTCGCGCCCGCTTGCCCCTCCGGGCCGACAGGCCCAGTCGCGTCCGCTTGCCCCTCCGAGCCAGCAGCCCCAATCGCGTCCGCTGGTCCCTCCGGGCCGGCAACCCCATCCGCCTCTGTCTGCCCATCAGACCCGGTGCCATCTCCTACTCTACCGTGATACACGCGTGGCCCAGGCAACAGCCTTCGACCCAGACCGTCAGTGAGTGCGCAGACCGTAGCACCTCGCCTAGAAGCGTCTCAGCCCCCTTACACGCCACGTATCTCTTCCACTCCTACGGTCATGAGTTAGGACCCTAGCACCAAGGCCCTCGGCCTCACCACTTTGGCTATCATTGCAGACCTTCATCCTGGCTCTGTACTGGGCTACGCCATGCTTCATCACGAGCATCCGCATGCTGTCGTGGCTGCACTTGTACGCATCCCACCTGGAGCTCGAGATGCACACGCTCTCTCAGTCCGCTCCATAGCACGCCTGGAGGACCCAGCCACCCTACGCAAGGCTCGAGCCTCCCCTGAGGCCGCACATTGGGATGTTTCCTGTGCTAACCAGCTTGCTGCTATCTGACAGCACCACGTGTATCACCTCGTCGGCCTCCCTCTAGGTCGGAAGGCCATCGGTACCAAGTGGGTCTTTTGACGCAAATGGAAGCCCGACGATTCCTTGGACAAGTACAAGGCCCGCCTCATAGCCAATGGGTTTGCTCAGATCCTTGGGGCCGATTATGACCAGTTCCTTGCCCTAGTTGGCCTGTTCTCCACGCATCGGGCACTCTTCAGCCTGGTTGCCCAGCTTGGGTGGGAGTTGCATCAGATGGACGTGAGTAACAATTTCCTCCATGGTTCACTGGAAGGTGAGAAGCTCTACAGGGTGCAGCCCTCAGGCTTCGATGACGGCACTGGGAGAGTCTGGCGGCTGCGCAAAGGCCCTTTACAGCCTGAATCAATTGCCTCGGTGCTGGAACCAGGAGATGAGCAACACACTCTTTCGCGGCGGCCTTTAGCGCAACATTGCTAACCCCGCACTGTTCGTCAGCCCGCGAGGCCAAACCCTTGCTGTTGTCCTGGTCTTTGTCGACGATCTCCTAATTGCGTCGCGTGACATGGGTGTCATCAAGCGTGTCAAAGACTTTCTGCACACCGCCTACCAAATGAAGGATCTCGGGTCTGCCCGAGTCTTCCTAGGCATGGAGCTCGAGCATGACCGCTCCTAGGGCATTCTTCATGTCCACCAAGCTACCTATGAACAGACCTTGTCCACTCATTTCGCCGAGGACCTGCCCCTCGTCCCCAGCGCATCTTCACCCATGTCACCACATGGCCAGGTCAAGCTGAAGAGTCCTAACCCAACCGTTGTGGGGGAGCCAGTTGACGTGACCACATATCTGCAAGTCATCGCGTCACTGATGTTCCTCGCGATGACGATGCACCCAGACATCGCGTTCGCCGTCAACCTCCTGGCCCAGTTTTCTCAGAATCCGCGTTACCTCTTCTTCGAGGCCGCGATCCGAGTACTGCGCTACGTTGTCTGGACTCCTCGGCGAGGTCTCATGTTTTGCCGCCAGGCGTCTGTCATCGCGGTGGGCTACACTTACAATGATTGGGCTAGCAGTCCAGACGGCAAGAGTCGCATAGGCTGGATCTTTCTGATCCAGCCTATGCACGGGTGTGTCCAGGCGCAATGGCATGCAGGGGCGCATTGCACGCAGCACTGCTGTGTTTGAGTACGTGGTCCTTGGCTCAGGCGCGTGTGAGAGTGTGTGGTTGCGTCGTCTGTTACCCGAGTTGCGTCAGACCGTCGCATCCATCACATTGCATTATGACAATGAGAGTGTCATGGTCATCGCAGACAATGACGGCGTGCCTCACACACGCACAAAGCACATCAACATTGAGTATCACTATGTGCGTTCACTGTTGCATGACGACAGCGTCAGCATTGTGTGGGTTGAGACAGCATGACAACTGGCTGATTTCTTGACCAAGGCATTGAAGTGCGACTCGTTCAAGAAGACTGTGAGTGCGGTTGGCGTGCGTCCGTGAGTGGCTCTCTTTGTCCTTGTCTGCGTCTCTGTGTGCCCTGGAGGAGTCTGGTTATTGACTATGTCTCTACCCGTCCATGTACACTACGCCTCTGAGTCATGGGGGAGTGTTGGTTTTTGCGCCTCTCTCATTGGACTCCGTTATGTCTACCTGGCTTGTGTACATCGGCGTGCAGATGACTGACTTCGAGACTCCACGCTGCTGGAGTATCCTTCGGTGGAGCCGACACACGCCGAGGACTGCTCGCAGTTCGCTGGAGCCTCCTCCCTCCGATGACGTGCTCAGCTCCATCGGCAAGCCTCCTCGGCGGTCGGGCCGCCGGCAGTCATTGCCACCGCTCAAGTTGTCTGCATGCTCCCAGCGCCAATTCTGACTGTGCGATTGCGTTTGCAGCATCATGCTCTGCCTAGGGTCCATGTCTCTTGCTGTGTGGCACTCTTTGGCATCGTGGACCGTCGTAGGCACTACCTGGGTTCATGCAGCCATAACTCTTTGCTGCTATTTTTCTACGTGATTCAGACCCCTTGATTGCGTTTGTAGCATCGGTATTATGGTATGGTCGAGTTTTCAGGCAAAACGGACGACGCCCGGGTTTTGGGCTGTCGGGCGTCTGGCAGGGCTCACCGAGGAAACCCTGCTTGCCAGAAAACACATCTAGGACTGTTTTCTGATTGGCTGGTTAGCTGAGTAATAAGTTCTACACTAGTGGGGGGAGGGGAGCTAGAACTTGGAGGGCTCTCCCATTGTTGCTCATTCCTCGTTCCTAATCAGTCACTTTCAGTTTTGAGCTGCTTTGTGGCGCTAACACTCGCGCGCGCATTTCTGAGTAACAAACCCAGAGCTTCCAGACTTGGTCTCCAGAGCAACAGCCAGAGAGGGCAGCAACAACGCTACTGCCCCAACATATTGCCTAGTTTTTCCTTTTGTGTAGTTCACTGGTGCAGATTGTGGTTTGGCATACCTTGTTGAATGTCTTCCTTCATTTGCTCTGGCGTGGACGGTTATGTCAGCCAGGGGGAGTGTTGTTTTGTGTGGCTTCCACCCGTCACGACTGACGTACATGGATTATCCATATACGCACGTTGGTGGTATATGGCAAAGGAGGGCGTGACGACACGACGGGCCTCCGGACAATACTGAGACTTTTCCAGCACCTACGACAGCGCCGGGGAGACGCAGTCGATGCGTTCCGTTAGCCTTGTGGGCTTGTCGAGGGGTAGAAGAGTTTTCTGTGTGGGTTGGGACCCGCTCACCCAGTGGACTATACCGCTGCGACAAGGAGACCCAATGGTCGTAGTAGGGCTTCCGATGTTCGGGAAATCCGTTTTGGATGTTTGGACGCTAATTTCGAGATTTTCTAGCATTGCTCGCATTTTCTCAGTGGTCAAGACCCGGGCACTCGGAGACCTGTTCCGATGCATCGAGGAGACCACTTTTTGTTCTAATTATGATGTATGCATTGTATCCTCCCCACTGACTCGTTTGGGTTCAGCGAGGGTGATGGGGCCCGGTGCGGCTAGCGATCGGCGCCGCTACATAAGCCCGATAGGGGCTCATTTGCACTTTCTCCTTGTTCTTTCATATTATGCATTCTATACTTGGCCAAATCTTTGTCGTCTTGCATTGCACTCACACATAGAGCTCATGCTCGCATTTGCATGGGCCTGCATGCCCTAATTCATTTCCAATTAGCGCCGGGTCACTCCAAGATCAATCACCTGCGTCAGTGCTGTGAGTGTACAAGGAGGTTAAAGTCACAATAGATCTGTGGGACACAAACCAACACTAAGCACGTCATTCGTCTGATGGAAGAGGCTCTAACAAACTGTGTGCAGGCCTCAGTGTGCGTCAGCTCCACCGGACCACACTCCAGCAACGACTCGTCTCGTCGTCAGTTACTGTATTGGGCGTTGTATTCGCTCGAAGTGACCTTTTGACTCTGCCTGCGTGTTACCTAACATATGTTGAAGAGCCTTCTAGTTTCACTGCCATAATTACCCTGTCTTGAGAATCCGCCTACGGAAAACCCTGGTTTTCATTAGTTTGAAATAAGGGTCATATGGACATCACACAAGGCCCCACTGTGGAGAGGTCCAACATGCACCTCATCGTTTGCTATTGCAAGTTGACTGTAACTACATCACCACGTCAGTAGCAACAAGGCTGAAACGTGGTTCTTCCACTAGCCACTGTTTCAAACATTTCCCTGACCGACCAGTATGGTACGCCCTCTGGAATAGTGGGCACCATCCATGATCTGGCACATGGCCAGGAAAGTAGGTACATCCAGCATCCTGAAATGCCCTGTTTACTCTCTGCAAAACATTACCAGAAGAAAGTGCTGAGGCCCAAACAGTAGGTAAACTACGAACTAGACCGGCTTGTCAAACGCAATGAATGCGTTGCCAGATGAGGAACTGGACAGAGAGAAAGGTTCAAGGCACACAATCCCCACGTCAAGTCAGCTCAACGACAATCTCGAGCTTTGTGAGAAGATTATCGGTGTCTGGGAATGATAACGAGACACGTCCAGGGTCACAGGCAGTTTTCACTGAACATCCTAGCTTTCATGGGATGTTGGAGGCCTTTGAACCACAGATGGGACATTACTACTTTCACATCTTGACTATGCTTCATCTTTCTTGCATTTCAGTGTGCATTCCACTATCGGCCAGGCGATGTTCCAAAAGGCAAAAACAGACTCATAGAAATGTGTTCACAAATCAAAATTATTTCGCCAATGGTTCATTGGAAATTGGAACAAAGGGCAATCTAGGGCTTGTAGGCGATGAAGCTAGTGCACTGCACTTGCTTGATGTTGTCGAAGCCAAGGATGCGGATGTAGCACTGGGGGAAAGCGTTTTTGCATTCTTGCAGCTCGCGCAGCACCTGGGAGGCGTCCGTGCAGCCGAAGAGGGGGAGCTTCCACATTGTCCAGTAGCGGCCATCATAGTAACCAGGGCCGGAGTTGTTCTCGCGGTACACAACGCCGCTGGCATCGAACTCCAAGCAGGGGACCCAGCCGTTCTTCAGCATGTAGTTGATCTGCTTGGAGATGATCTGGTCGGTCATCGCAGGCAGATACGACAGCGTCTCGAACTTGGGGTTGTTGATGGGGTTCCACACCTGCATGTAGTGGAATCAACCATGAAAAATCACCCATTCAGTTGCTGGTTACATGAGTATTTCGGACAAGGATAGCGGGGTCCTTTCTCGAAGTACGCAGCCAACAGGCACTCGCAATGAACGGCATACGTGCAAAACGAATCCTTGGAGGGAAATGCGCCGCCCAGGGCTAAGACAGTCGTCAGCCAGGGGAGCAGAGATGCAACTGGGGGCATTTGATTCGCGATTCCTTCAGTACAACGCGCCTCCTACATTTCACTGATCGGTGAGGGAAGGCAGAAGCCAGTGAATAACTCGTTGGACATTTCCGAGATGCCACGTACCTTCATGCAGGACACTCGGCTGCCATTAGATACGGATAGCTGTGCGGGCTTGGCCACTGGAGACGCCTTCAGAGAGGACGTCAGCGCCGCAGGGGCGACCAGGGCAGCGGAGGTCGCAAGGGCAGCCATTCTTGCCTGTAGTTAGAAGTCAGCAACTGCACGGGAGTGCAGAAGCGTAGTGGCAAGGATTCTTCGGAGCGGTCTAGCTCGAACTATAAATGGCCCCGCCGTCGTTTCCCTGGAGGGCGAACGAACCACAGCGACGACATCCTCTGACGTATTGTTTCGTTCACGCCGGAGAATGGATAGAAACTGATCACTGCAGAACAATGAATCTGGAAAATCTGGTCAACCTCCTCGGTTCACGTGCGTTCCACCTCTCAAGTCTCCCGCCAATGCGACCTGCGCCAATTGCGCCGAAACGCCACTGCACAACGTTGAAAATCGAACGTGGGGGGCTGTTACGGCAAGCTCGCACGAATGTCGGGACGCGCAGCAATCGAGTCGCATGTAGACTAGTCGAAAGCTACTGTTGGGGAGTGAACAGCGAAGTTGTTCGTCTTCAAAACTTTCTTCAAGTATTTGGCATATCGTACTTGGTGCAGTCACCGCGAGCTTTCAATCGCAGACAGTGTCGGACGTTTCGCGGTTATTCTTCTGGTCATTTTCCATGCTCGGCGGGGATGCGATGTTTTGTCTTCTACTTCGGCTTGTCAATTCTCAACCAAT
>SZWC01004550.1:0-5000 GCA_023375785.1 Penium margaritaceum | reverse complement strand
ACCATACCCTTGCCAATGTCATCATAGTGGTTGCTGAGGTCTTTGGTCACCTCGCCATTTTTTTTTCTGAAACATCATTTTTTCCAGCATTTCAAGTCCTTGAGCATTGTTGATGCTTTCGGGTTTTGGTCACTTTGGCGTTTCAGTCCATATTGAGTGGCATACATGCACAAGGCTCTGACAAGAGAAAGAGACCCTTATGGATCCTCCAATTCGGGCATGAATAATCCATGATCTCAGGACTTTGACGACCTTTTTCGGGTGCATGAAAAGATGTGGCAGCAAGAGTAGGCTTCAAGAAACGCACTTCAGAGGATCTGGGATCAACTGATGGGGAATTCCAGGGTTTCTTAGCAGTCGCCAAGTGGAGCCACTGGCGTCACACCAGCAGGCCGATAGTCCACCTCTAGTGTCTCAGCCAGACAATAGTACTCCCTTGAGCTGAATGGTTCCAAGGATGAGGATATGGATAGCTCTAGATCTGCGTACATACAATGTTGGTGTGCTTGGGAACCGACTCCATTAGTTCTGGCTGGGATCATATCTTTGTACACCGGTGGCACCCGTTACGTCATTGCTCCTTGAGCCAAAAAAGAAGCTTCTCATTTGGAAGTGTCTTCCTTTGACGACCTGCTCTCCATACCACATGCACCTTCTGTAGAGCCTGTTGCCCTCTCCACAAAGCGACTGCCAAAGGACTTTGAGACTCCCCCACCCCACTACGACAACAAGGCAGGCTCTGACTGCTAAGAGGTAATGTTTCATCTGTGGCAAAACGTGGAGGGTATCTAGCTTCATAACCATAGCGGATACCAGGCTTCTGAATCTAACCAGGTACAGGTAGTGTCAAACGCAATGCACGGCCTTTTTTATAGTGTCGTAGAAGGTAATCTTGGACTTCCGTCCCTTCTTGGGCACGACCGGGACTGAGACCGGCGTGGATTCCCGTAGAGGTTGGGAGCTGACATGTACACTATTTATGGCCAAGACCCATGTGACGAGGGCGAAACGCCTCTCCATTTCCAAATCTCCTCCTCAGGGTACATTGCAGCTTACAACTGACTATTGGTGCCATCTCATGCATTTATACACACGCCTATGGACTGGTGGAGAGACACAGCTGTTGGCCCACTAACCTCTTCTCAGAATTTGACCATATCGTGAATTCTGAGGCATAAAAGTCCCTACAATGCCTTTGTTGGGCATAGTACGATTATCTTTGAATGACTTCAGCCAAGGAGGTAGCCAGAGCACACCTTTCAATTCCTCTTGTTATTGTAATGATTGTGATACTTCCTACGACTGCAAAACCCCTCAACTATAGATGCACCTCTGCCACATCCTCCTCTCCGTCTCCTTTGACTGGCCAGATTTAGGTAAACTTAGAGATCATCCAAGGGATAAAGGGCAGAAGGGATGTTACAAGGGGAAGAAGCAAGCAGTGTCTGCAACTAGCGGTGGTAGACGCTCCATCTAGTTCAATGCTCTCCAATGCTACAATTGTGGGGATTTCTAGTGCTACACGGATTGTTACAGGCTCCTCAACTAGAACAGGATCACACAGAGACTCCAAGTGAGACATGCGCAACTGACATCTTTGACCTCTACATAGGGGAGTAGTGTCATGGCCACAACAACTACAAAGGTGTTAGCTTCTGTGCGGAGCAGTGACCAAGATCCTCGGGACCGCACCATCATGGAGTTTCATCAACAGGTGGTGATTTGCACACAGGGAGGTACAATTGAATTTTCACAGCCACGTGGTCCATTCTCCTTGACCCGTTGTGTTCATCACTTGTGATCATGCTTGTCGGAGAGCTTCAGCTGAGTGCCATGAGGTTGGCCTAAACATCAACACTTTACTTAATGAGTCATAGGTTCATGCTGAAATTTGCTATTCAAAGTCATGTGTTAAGCATCTATCAGAGGTAGAGTGATTACTTGCATGTTTCTTAGTGTCAAAAACAGATAGGGAAGCAACTGTCACCTTGATCATTGATCCCGTGCCACTCATCACAAGACCTATTGTCACAGACACTTCATTGTCTTCAATCCTGTTTGGTCTGTTTTTTCCATTCGCATGGGGGCTACTTTGTCCTTCCCTATCTAGGGTGTCAAGATTGTGTGATTTGATGGTTGGTGTGGCTCCTTATACATTGAATATTTTAATCGTTGTCCCTGCTCTTAGACATAACTTGCTTCAGTTCATGCATGTACCATGTTGGAACTTTTTGTTGAGCATGCTGCTCACTCTTCCATCATGACTCCTAATGACACTCATGTTGTTTTGCTCCATGCCTCATGGAGCACAATGATGAATCTGGATTGATGCATCCTTTTTTTGATTAATACTTAACATGGATGCGGTGGACCTGAAGCCTCCACCATAAGAGCGATGAAGTCTCAGCGGTGCACCTACTGGTCGTGATGACCCATAGATCAGTCTTGTAACACACTCTACATATTTTGATGGAGAGATCCGATGCAAGATAGGTGCAATATTTGCTAAGTATGATGTTTTTGCCAGCATTCCGCCCCTACTACATCCTAGCAAAATGGTGTGTGTGCACTCTAGAACCGCACTATGGAGGATGCCGCTCTCATCCTACAAACGAAGTGTGTTCTTTCTTAGTCCTTTCCTTTGAGGATTTTCCCTACATGGCATTGTTTCAAAACCGCATGGTGCACAATCCCCTACCAGGAGATGTCATGTTGTACAGGTTCTAGGTCAGCTATCACGCCGACCTTTATGTTGCTCATGTTTAGGATCTTGTGGCATGTGTCTAGTTCACCTAGGACCAGCAGAGATCCAAGGTCTCACCTCGGGGTCACATCTATACCTTACTCGGTACCCCCCTGATTTTTGAATTCGTATACAATGTTTTTAAATCTAGTTGAAATCCGTTGAAATTCTAGCTCGATGAATTCAAGAAGCCACATGAATGATTCAATTCAATGTTCCCTCATACATTATCTCATTGGTTCACATAGCATTAGTTCACATGTGTAGATAATAGGATGCACACACAAGTGACATTAATCTACATAGCTTGGGGAGCACATGGATCATTGATCAACATAGAACAACATGGCATCCACAAGACCTTGAACATGACTTCGTTGAATTCAAGGGTCACAAAATCCACCAATTCGATCAAATTGGATCACCTAAACAACTCATACCCAAAAAACCTAGTTGAAATCAAGGATTACATAATTCATTAAATCTCAATCGTTGAATTCAAAGATCAGGGGGTTATCTCCCAGTGATCAAAGGTCTGAAAATTTGGGACCCTGCTTGCCAATGTATTGTTGTGTATTGAGATGCCCTCATTGTAGATTCTCTTATCGAGCAAAACATGTCTTGAATTTGTAGTTGATCGCTAACTACGCTACTTCTCATATGGCTTACCATCAAATTTTGGAGGCATGGCCTGTGTATGGATCCATCAGGACCTCCTCACCTGTGGTCTAGTCTCCAATCAATGAAGGCCTTGCTGTCATGGCCGTGTGTCCATTGGTCTCGTCGGTCCCTCCTGGCGGACCTCATCTCGTACATGTGCCAGTCCCCTAAGAGACAACTCGTCTTATACGTGTGTCGATTCCCATGGGCACACCTCGACTTGTGCTTGCATTATTCCCCTCTAACACTCCTAGTCATTTGCCTATATCAGCTCCCACTAGCGAACGTAGCCCTATGCCGACATCAGTCCCTCCACCTATTCCTTTGTCTCACCTGCGATCATTCTTGTTGGCACCCTTGCGCTCGTCCATAGATCTCTTGTGAGTACAATCTCTCTACTTGTTTGTAGCCTTGTCTTCCCTACTCTTGCATCAACTTTGCTTACTCCAGAGCTTGAGGTGAGCACCTTGAGCTCAACCGTCTCCCACAGACCTGTTGGTTACCTTTCATTGCTAGCCTCTGTTGCTAAGAGAGAAGCTAAATCAGCGTCCACGACAGCCCCTGGCCTTAGTTTCCATGCAAACCACATAAAGATGCACCTAGCGTGTCCGGTTGACCACGAGCTAGTATTTTGAGAGTTCTAGCTTACTTGGGATACCGCAATTGATATTGTCGTGGTAAGATCTACATCGAAAACACATGTCCTAATCACTTGGAACACCCCCATAGCAACATCTGATATAGGCTCTTCAAAGGAGGCACTCTCAGTGGAGGATGCAACATTCTTACATACTTCTTGTGAGGATGAACAAACATCCATCCGAGCGAATGCTGCCTACAAGTTTGTTGACCTTCCACCTGTGTAGAAGCTTGTACAGGCCAAGTGAGTCTTTCATAAGAAGATGAATCCCAACGACTCACTGGAACGTTGTAAGGCAAGGGATATGTCGAAGGTTGAGGGTGTTGATTTCGCTTACACCTTTACACATTTTGGTTACATGATCACAGCTTGTGCTCTGCTTAGTGTTGTTGCTTAATATGGCTTGGATTTCTACCAGGTGGATGTGAGCAACACATTCCTCCATTGAACTCTACTGGAGGAAGTTTTTATGGCCGAGTCACCTTGTTTTGAGGTCAATGAAAATATATGGCACTTGTAAAAAACCTTCTCTCTTTTGAAGCAATCATCCTTGTGCTAAAACCATGATATTGCTTGCATAGTTACTCATGCCGGTAGAATGACATGACATAGTGATATGTCCCTCTTTCTATTATAGGTACTTGAGCACTTCATCGCCATCATGTTCGTGTCATCTTCAATGGAGGTCATAAAGGAGGCCAAGGTGGTCCTTCGCGTTGCTTGTAAGATGAAGTATCTTTGTCCTATTGCTACATTTCTCAAAATGGAGGTCGTTTGTGATCGCAATACATCATTTTGCAACACCGGGCATGCTACGCTTGCATTGTGGCGAGCCATTTGCTGACCTCCTTGGTGTAGGTCCCACTCCCTTTGCACCCATCACAATGGATGGACATGATACCTCAAAGATGGATGATCTGGTATATCTAGGAGAAGCTGTGGAAGTCATCCTCTATT
>SZWC01004549.1:63788-85555 GCA_023375785.1 Penium margaritaceum | reverse complement strand
ATGTTTGCCTCATCGTCCACCGTGGCTTCCTGGTACTGCTGATACTCCGAGACCAGGTCATTCATGTTGCTCTCTGCCTCCGTGAACTCCATCTCGTCCATGCCCTCCCCAGTGTACCAGTGAAGGAAGGCCTTTCTCCTGAACATGGCCGTGAATTGCTCACTCACCCTCTTGAACATCTCCTGAATTGAAGTGGAGTTGCCGACGAAGGTAGAGGACATCTTCAATCCAGTTGGGGGAACATCGCAGACACTGGACTTCACATTGTTGGGAATCCACTCCACGAAGTACGATGAGTTCTTGTTCTGAATGTTTAGCATCTGCTCGTCAACCTCCTTGGTGCTCATTTTGCCTCTGAACATGGCTGAAGCTGTCAGGTAACGGCCATGTCGGGGATCAGCGTAGCACATCATGTTCTTTGCGTCCCACATTTGCTGAGTCAGCTCAGGGACAGTAAGAGCTCTGTACTGCTGGGACCCGCGTGATGTCAAAGGAGCAAACCCGACCATGAAGAAGTGGAGCCGAGGGAACGGGATGAGGTTCACAGCAAGCTTGCGGAGATCAGAGTTAAGCTGGCCAGGGAAGCGCAGGCAGCAAGTCACGCCACTCATGGTAGCCGAGATCAGGTGGTTCAAGTCAGTGACTGCAGAAAACAAAGCAGAAAGCAGAGAACGATGGTGTCACTATGCAGCAACAAATTTGAACACGGGTAAGGATGCGGCTGTCAAGCTCTGAAAGCAGCGCCTCACTTACAGCTGGGGTTGGAGAGTTTCAGGGTGCGGAAGCAAATATCATACAGAGCCTCGTTGTCAAGAACCATGCACTCGTCTGCGTTCTCAACAAGCTGATGGACGGACAAAGTGGCGTTGTACGGCTCGACGACAGTGTCAGAAACTTTGGGGGACGGGAACACTGAGAAGGTGAGCATCATCCGGTCAGGGTACTCTTCGCGAATCTTTGAAATCAACAGTGTGCCCATGCCAGAGCCGGTGCCGCCACCAAGGGAGTGACAGACTTGAAAGCCTGCAGAAAAAGTAGGCGTCGAACGTGATTATTAGGTTTGTGACGATAACCTCACAATGAATCGTGGGCCTGGACCTCGCCAAGTGACTCTTTCCTCTTTGTTGGGGAAAAAATCACACCTTGCAGGCAATCGCAGTTCTCAGCTTCCTTGCGGACGACATCCAGCACGTTGTCAATGAGCTCGGCTCCCTCAGTGTAGTGACCCTTAGCCCAGTTGTTTCCTGCCCCGCTCTGGCCAAAGACGAAGTTGTCCGGGCGAAAGATCTTTCCGTATTCGCCAGCACGCAGGCTGTCAACGACACCTGGCTCAAGATCCATAAGAACGGCACGGGGCACATAACGCTTGTTGCTGGCCTCATTGTAGTAGACGTTGATGCGCTCAAGCTGGATGTCGGAGTCACCCTTGAAGACACCTGTCGTGTCGATACCATGCTCCTCGCAAATCACTTCCCAGAACTTGGCACCGATCTGGTTACCGCACTGGCCGGCCTGGATGTGGAGAATTTCCCTCATGTTGGAGTTCGGTTGCCGCTCGAGTCTGGAATGTCAGACTTTGAGCAATGATGTTCACTTCTGAGGGTGACCTTTCGCTAACTGGGCTGGAAGCAAGACTGAACGAGATTGTGTGGATCCACTGGTGAAAAGGCGTCTGGCAGTGGCAAGAAGAGCAGCGACAGGACGGGTTCGACCGAAGGACTGCTGACCTGGCAATCCTAGAGCGTAGGGATCTACTGGATTTTCGCGCCTGACAAGCTACACGGTTGGCAGAGGAGGCAAACAGCTGCCATTGGAGCGGGAATGCATCCCGTTGCCGAGGCTGTTTGGCGAGAGTTCCGGTATTTTGCGCGCCATACCACGTAGGGCCTAGGGCCCCTTACAACGCATTTTACAGTTTCTGTTTGTAATATGTCTCTTATGGAAACACTAACATCCAGTTCACCGAACTGACACGATTTCCAAAAAAGTATAGCCATAAATATAAATCACATATTTTTTTCCCGATTTTTAACTGAACTAATATCAAATTCATACAGAATGAATCCAATTTGATACTTGAAGCATCATGTTTTTCTATCATTGGTGTAGCGCTTTGGACATAATCCTTGACCGACGAGGCCAAAACCGCGGTGCTTGGGGGTCTCCGACCCTCAAGCCATCCCGTCCAACCGCCCACAGTCCCAGGTGACCCCGCTCGAGCCACGTGGCTCCTTTGGCCGGTCGGCGTGGCACGACCACGCAACACTCCCTCCCACTAGGAGAGAGTCGCCTCGGCATCTCCGGTAATCCCAACGTGGGATTCGAGCCCTAGAGCTCTGATACCAATGTAACAGCTCGATGCTGTTTTGCGACTAACTGTGGAACTGAAACGAATCGTAGTTGCTAGGAAGTTACTAGCTGACCCAGGTGCGTGGGTATGACATGCAACAAGCACCATCGTGGGAGAGACGCCATGGATGCGGCAACTTGTTTGCATAGCTCAAAGTAAGCAGGTTAGTGAGTGTGGGGGGAGCGAGCGACACAAGGACCGGTGAGCGCTCACTCACCACGAGCGACGAGCTCGGGTGGGTGAGTGCCGCCACCCGGGGGTCGAGCCCGACCACTCGGAATCAACCGAGGGTGGCTAATCACCGATGCATGGCCGAAACCAGCACGGTGGCCCCCTAAGGATCAGCACCCGGGTAAAAGCAGCTCCCCCACAACATGCAAAACAAGATAACATGATGCGGGGCACGGCAGTAAGAATGTACGGGCCCTAGCATCTACCGCATCAAAAGGTCATGAAGAATCATGCAAGAGTTATGTGAGTGCCAGAGAGCGCCCCTGGGTCCAGCAGCAGCTCGGGAGCGTCCACGGCTTCAGCCAGCACAAAGGCACTGGCCATCTCCTCAGATGATCCCATTGTCACTTTAATCTGTACATGCATGTGTGCACATTGTGGGAGGCAAGAGGGCACAGAGTTGTGAGTGGCCAACGAACTTCAGCACTCCCCCATGACCCGCAGACAAGCAACCCAGGGCACACAAGAGGGAATCACAAGGTGTGATCACAAGAGATGGGAGTGGTGAGACATTCCAACGATCAGCCTGGATCATGCGGACTGATGAGACCCACAGAATGAACAGCACCTTTGAAGACGTTGCGGCTTAGGGCTTTTGTGAGAAAATCAGCTTTCTGAGACCGTGTATCCACCTAAGCGACTTGGACAATGCCAGCAGCAATGCATTCACGGACAAAATGATGCTCCACATTGATGTGTTTGGTGCGTGAATGATGCATGCCATTGTTTTCAGCGATGGCTTTTGTGCTTTGGTTATCACAGCGCAGAGTGATGCAGCGGATGGGAACACGCAACTGCTGTAGCAGACGACACAGCCAGACAGCTTCACAAGTGCCTGCGCCCAGAGCAACATACTCAGCCTCAGCAGTGCTACGTGCCACACATCCTTGCTTGCCACTTTTCCAGGAGACTGCAGTGCCACCAATAAGGAAGATGTACCCTGTACGGCTGCGAGCATCGGAGTCATGCGCCCAATCACTGTCTGTGAAGCCGTCTACCACAACAGATGGCTGTGCATGAAAGTGCAGTCTAACACGAGGAGTAGAGAGGGCATATCGCATCACTCGCAATGCAGCCTCGAGGTGGCGCTCACGAGGGCACTGGGAGAATTGAGACAAGAAGTTCACAGCAAAGGCTACATCCGCACGCGTGGTCGTGGCGAGGTACATCAGAGAGCCAATGACGCGAAGATAGTCGGTCACATCAACTGTCCCCCCCAACTGTGAGAGATCAAGTGACTTCAGGAGAGACTGTCCTGCATGCGTCATGGGAGTGGATGCTGTGGGCATGGACATGAGGAGTGGAGCGAAGCGCTCCCCTAGGCTACGCACATAGGCAGCCTGATGCACATGCAAGACACGACGAGCACGATCTCGCTCCAACTCCATGCCTAGGAAGACACGAGCCGGTCCCAGGTCCTTCATTTTGTATGCCGCTTGGAGCANCGACTTGGCGGCAGTCACAGCCGCAGGATCGGGTGAAGCAATGAGAAGGTCGTCCACGTACACAAGAATGGCGACGAGTGGTTTGGTGGACGGCCCTAGAAAGAGCGCTGGATCCACGGTGCTTCTCTTGTAGCCACCCTTTTCAAGCGTGGCCGTGATCTCTTGGTTCCAGCACCGTGGGGACTGTTTGAGGCCATAGAGTGCCTTGCGCAAGCGCCAAACCCGGTTTGTGCCGTCAGAAAAGCCGGGTGGTTGGACCATGTAAATCTCTTCGTCCAACTTGCCATGGAGAAAGGCATTGTTGACATCCATCTGTTCCAGCTCCCAGTCATGCTGGGCGACAAGACTGAGAAGAGCTCTGGCTGTGGTGTAGCGACCGACTGGGGCAAAGATCTTGTCAAAGTCGACACCAGGGATCTGAGAGAACCCTTTAGCGGTAAGGCGAGCCTTGTATCGTTCAACTGTGTTGTCTGGGTTCAGCTTGCGACGATACACCCACTTGGCGGCAACTGCCTTATGACCCGGTGGGAGATCAACGAGCTCATACACACCATGGTCAGATAGTGCATCAAGTTCGGCCTTCATGGCTTGCTCCCACAGTGGTGAGTCAGAGGCCGTGCGGGCTGCCTGTACAGTCTGTGGCTCAGGAGGAAGAGGGGAGAGGCCAGCGGCAGCAAAGCACGAGGCAACATACCCGGCTACAGAAGAGGACACAGCAGAGTGGAATTCCTGTTCGACAAGGGAGTAACCAAGGGCAGTGCCGGGGTGGACAACAGACACCGCGGCAGACAGGCCAGAGGTGTTGAGACCAAGGGCACGAAGACCAGGGTCACCAGAGACGACAGGGTGTGACTGAGAGGGAAGAGCGCGTAGACGTCCACCACGCGTGTAGGGAGAGACTGGGGGAATGGACGCAGCACGCGCAGAGGACAATGGGACAGCAGAACGCTGCACGGCAGGAGGAGAGGAGATAGGATGGGGCTCAGAGGAGATAGGGAGAGTCGGTGAGACAACATCATGGTTGAGGGGAGAGGATGAGCCAGCAGGAGAGGCGGTAGGGGAGCCAGAGGAATCTGAGGACTGACCGGGAGACTGACTGGGAGAGACCAATGGTGCCATGGAGGGTGATAGCACCGGAGAAGGAGACGTGGACAGAGGAGAGCTCTGCTCGGCAGAGGGGGCGACAGAGGGAACGGCGGGACGGATCGAGGGGAGAACAGCAGGCCCAGAGGGCAGAGAGCCACCCCCACCCCGAGGAGGCGGAGAGAGAGACCCACCAAAGCGGGGCAGGTCGCGCTCAAACAAGTGCTCGAAGAAGAGAGCATCACGCGACTTAACGACACGATAGTGCGACGGGTCCCAGAACCTCCAGGCTTTGGAGAAGGGGGAGACACCAAGAAAGATGCACAGACGACCACGAGGTGACAGCTTACCGTCCCTTTGGTCAGTGGGCACCCAGACAGAGGCGAGACAACCCCAAACGCGTGCAAGACGAAGGTCCGCACGCTGGCCAGTCCAGCGTGCAAAGGGCGTGACAGTGTGAGGAAGAGGGCCATGGGGAACACGGTTCCAGACCCATGTCATGTAGGACATGGCCTCAAAGGCAAAGAGGGGTGACTGACCGGACGCAGAGAGCAGGGAACGCACCCCATCAGCAAGGGTGCGATTCCAGCGCTCAATCACGCCATTTTGCTGGGGGGTGTAGGGAGCAGAGGATTCAATCCGTACGCCACGAGACTCAAGAAAGCGAGACGTGGGTCCAAAGAACTCACCACCACGATCGCTGCGAAAGACGCGTAGGGGTCGAAGACAGGCACGCTCGGCCTGAGGCAGCCAAGTCTCCAAGACCTCGGTGACATCACTTTTGTGGCGCAGGGCAAAGACCCAGCGGTAACGTGAGTAGTCATCAGTGAGGCACAGCACATAACGGCCCAGGCCACCAAGGAAATCCTGGGGCAATGGGCCCATGACATCGGCATGGACCAGGTCAAGAGGGTGAGAGGTGGTGGCGTCAGAGGTGGAGAAGGGGGAGTGGTGCATTTTGCCACTGGCACAGTCCAGACAGGTGGACGGGCAAGTAGGAGAGAAAGTGGCAAGGTCAAGGCCGTGAGCAGGCTGGAGACGAAGGAGGTGCTGGATCGCGGCAGTGTGGATGTGGCAGAGGCGGCGATGCAGGAGATCAGCATGAGCGGGCGACAACGAGGGCAGTTAGGACCAATCACCCCAAATCCATGCACCCTTAAAACAGTGCATACTACATAGTACCATACACGTGAAACTTCCAAGTAACTTTCCACAACAAAACCATTTCACACTAGTACCTTCCTAGATACTTCCTATATACAAAACTCACATCTTTTATACTCTTTTTCTAATCAATCAACCATCTACTTCCGTCTTCATGTTTGAATACTTTTTCCATAGAAGAGAAAAAAGTACACTCACCAAATGGTGTACCATCACTCTCTCCCACACATTAGAACCTTCTATGTTCTTTCACCCCCTCGTAGTCACTAAAAATAAAGTACACTAGTACCCATTTCTCTATACAATCCTCTCATCAGGCCCTACTCCTCCGCATAAACACTCTCTTCATACACTTTCCACCACATACCCACCCCCTTTTCCCGCCTACCCACCACCAACTACATCACTGGACATAATGTACACTAATGCATGGTGTTGACTACATCCCACTCATCCATTCACGTACCTCCATATGCACTCCCCACATCCATTTCCCACCTTCCCCCCTCCGTTCCTATCCCCCCCCCTCCCTCCCCGGGGAGGGGGAGGGGGGGTTGGGTGAAAAGTACATGAGGGGAGTGCATGTGAGAGTGTACAAAACTATGTATGGAATGGGAGTAAAAACGTACACTAGTGTATGGATGGTAAATGAACCCACCACCATCTACATCACTGAACATAATGTACACTAGTGTATGGTAGTGACTGCATCCCACTCATCCAGCCACGCACGTCCACATGCACTCCCCACATACACTTCCCACCTCCCCCCCTCCCCCTTTCCCCCGGGGGAGGGGGGGTTGGGTGAAAAGTACATGAGGGGAGTGCATGTGAGAGTGTACAAAACTATGTATGGAATGGGAGTAAAAACGTACACTAGTGTATGGATGGTAAATGAACCCACCACCATCTACATCACTGAACATAATGTACACTAGTGTATGGTAGTGACTGCATCCCACTCATCCAGCCACGCACGTCCACATGCACTCCCCACATACACTTCCCACCTCCCCCCCTCCCCCTTTCCCCCGGGGGAGGGGGGGTTGGGTGAAAAGTACATGAGGGGAGTGCATGTGAGAGTGTACAAAACTATGTATGGAATGGGAGTAAAAACGTACACTAGTGTATGGATGGTAAATGAACCCACCACCATCTACATCACTGAACATAATGTACACTAGTGTATGGTAGTGACTGCATCCCACTCATCCAGCCACGCACGTCCACATGCACTCCCCACATACACTTCCCACCTCCCCCCCTCCCCCTTTCCCCCGGGGGAGGGGGGGTTGGGTGAAAAGTACATGAGGGGAGTGCATGTGAGAGTGTACAAAACTATGTATGGAATGGGAGTAAAAACGTACACTAGTGTATGGATGGTAAATGAACCCACCACCATCTACATCACTGAACATCATGTACACTAGTACACGGTATTGACTACATCCCACTCATCTAGCCACGCACCTCCACATGCACTCCCCACATACAATTCCCATCCTCCCCCCCTCCCCCTTTCCCCCGGGGGAGGGGGGGTTGGGTGAAAAGTACATGAGGGGAGTGCATGTGAGAGTGTACAAAACTATGTATGGAATGGGAGTAAAAACGTACACTAGTGTATGGATGGTGAATGAGCCTACCACCAGTTACATCACTGAACATCGTGTACACTAATACACAATATTGACTACACCCCACTCATCCACCCACGCACCTCCACGTGCACTCTTCACGTATAATTCCCACCCCCCTCTCCCTGCGGGGGGAGGGGGGGAGGGGGGGTTGGGTGAAAAGTGCATGAGGGGAGTGCATGCGAGACTACAAAAAACTATGTATGGAATATGATTAAAAATGTACACTAGTGTATGGATGGTGAATGAGCCTACCACCAGTTGCATCACTCAACATCGTGTACACTAGTGCACAATACTGAGCACATCGCACACATCCAGTCATGCATCTGCACTTGCACTCCCCACATACACTGCCCACCCTCCCCCCCCCCCTTCCAGGGGATGGGGGGTGGGTGAAAAGTGTACGAGGGGAGTGCATGTGACAGTGCACAAAACTATGTATGGAATGAGTCTAAAAATGTACTCTAGTATATGGATGGTGAATGAGCCCACCACCATCTACATAACTGAACATCATGTACACTAGTGCACGGTATTGACTACAGCTTACTCATCTAGCCACACACCTCGACATGCCCTCCCCACCTACAATTTCCTCCCTTCTCCCTCCCCTCCTCCCCCTGAGGGGTGGGGGATTTGGTGAAGAGTGTATGAGGGGAGTGCATCAGTAATATCCACAGCTCTAGTTGTCGTACACTAGTGCATCATTCCATCCGTGCTACACTCACAAATTCCTACACTTCCCCATGCACTCCCTGCATACACTTTGTCCCTGTGCCCCCCTTCCCCCCCACCCCCACATGATACTAGCCAAACCCAAAGTATGTCGTACACTTGTGCACCATTCCACCCACATTACACTCATAAATTCTTTCACTTCTCCATGCACTCTCCACATACACTTTGTCCCTACCCCCCCCCCACCCCCACATAATACCAGCCAAATCCAAGGTATGTCATACAATAGTGAGCCATTCCACCCGTACTACACTCACAAATTCCTACACTTCCTTATGCACTCCCCACATACACTTTGTCCCTAAGCCCCCCGCCCCACCCCCACATAATACTAGCCAAACCCAAAGTATGTCGTACTCATGTGCACCATTCCACCCGCACTACACTCACAAATTCCTACACTTCCTTATGCACTCCCCACATACACTTTGTCCCTAAGCCCCCCGCCCCACCCCCACATAATACTAGCCAAACCCAAAGTATGTCGTACTCATGTGCACCATTCCACCCGCACTACACTCACAAATTCCTACACTTCCTTATGCACTCCCCACATACACTTTGTCCCTAAGCCCCCCGCCCCACCCCCACATAATACTAGCCAAACCCAAAGTATGTCGTACTCATGTGCACCATTCCACCCGCACTACACTCACAAATTCCTACACTTCCTTATGCACTCCCCACATACACTTTGTCCCTAAGCCCCCCGCCCCACCCCCACATAATACTAGCCAAACCCAAAGTATGTCGTACTCATGTGCACCATTCCACCCGCACTACACTCACAAATTCCTACACTTCCTTATGCACTCCCCACATACACTTTGTCCCTAAGCCCCCCGCCCCACCCCCACATAATACTAGCCAAACCCAAAGTATGTCGTACTCATGTGCACCATTCCACCCGCACTACACTCACAAATTCCTACACTTCCTTATGCACTCCCCACATACACTTTGTCCCTAAGCCCCCCGCCCCACCCCCACATAATACTAGCCAAACCCAAAGTATGTCGTACACATGTGCACCATTCCACCCGCACTACACTCACAAATTCCTACACTTCCTTATGCACTCCCCACATACACTTTGTCCCTAAGCCCCCCACCCTTAATCAACACATAGTCCACCCAGCCACCTCTAGCCCATGCGCCGGAACATTATTAACTGGTGTTCAACTTCCTAGAACCTTCCTTATATTCCATTTCCCTTCATACACACTTCATTGAGTGTATGAAAGTCCTTCGATTAACTCTACCTCAACGAGGGCGCGACATGAACAAGGGCAGAGGCAGCAGAAGACGAGGGCAGAGTGAGTGGCACGCGGAACAGGCGATCAGAGCGCACGCCACGAAGAACAACACGGCCAGAGGAGCGGAGAGAAATGGAGGCAAGGCCGCGGCTGGACGAAAAATCCATGCCCTGATCATCAAGGGTGGTCACAGAGAGAAGGCTGACTTCGAGGTCAGGGACATACAGAACATCAAGCAGATAGACAGTACCACCAGGGCCAACAAAGCGGACGACACCAACGCCTTGGACGGGAAGCAGCTGACCGGAGCCTGTGCGCACAGACCTGACAGACTGAACGGGCCCGATGGACACAAAGGAGGAATGACAGGATGTCATGTGATGTGTGGCCCAAGAATCAATGATCCAGAGGCCAGGGGATGCACGAGTGGAAGGAAGAACCAAGCAGACAGCTACGGTACCACGCGACGAGGATGAGGGAACATGACCAAGACGGGACGGGAACGTGTGAGACTGCCAATGCTCAATCCAAGAACGATCATCAGGCAGGTCCCCTTGCACACCACCCAAGCCGGAGCCACGAAGAGTGACATCCGACTCACAGACAGACACATGTGACTGGCCACTCACACTCTCACCTCCCTGAGAGCGAAGATGCAGAAGCTCGGCAAGGCGACGTTCGAGATTACGCTCCTCGTCTCGACGATCAGAGGAACGATCAGAAGACCGGTCAGACGCACGGTCGGAGTGATGACCATCGTCACGGCTCCAGTGAGGAACGGAGTAGTGTGAGGGTGGGGGGCCGTAGTATGGAGGACCAGATGGTGGTGGCACCCAGCTCCAAGGACTGGACGGCGGTGTCGTCTGTTGGAGAGAGGCGAGGATAGTTTTCGGGGCTGATGAGGAGGATGTGGACGATGAGACTGCCATGGCAGCAGCAGCTGTGGAAGCTGCTACACCAGTGCGCGCCCAGTGAGCACGCATGGAGGAGGCGAGGCGTGCGTCATCACGAGGGGCAGGACACTTGGGTGCTGAGTGTCCGGTGGCGCCGCAATTCCAGCAAGTGACATCAGCTGCTGGCGTGGCTGAGCCTTTGCCGCCACGACCACCCCCACGCCCTTTGCCCCCGCGACCTCCACCCCGACCAGAGCCAGAGCCACTGCCCCCCCCGCGGCCAGCGGCCTGTGAGGAGTGGGTAGAGGCCTGAGAAGACGAACCAGCAGGAGGAGCTGTGGTGGGTGCAGAGGGTGAGGAGATAGTGACTGCTACAATGGCGGCGCGATGCATGCGCTTGTTTTGAAGAGCATTCCACCAGTCAGTGAGTCGGGCAGCAGTAAAGTCAAAGAGGGGACCAATCCCCGGTGGGGAGTCAGCTGGGATAGGAGAAGAAGCAAGGCGCTCGAGTTCTGTCTGGGAGACGTGAAGATACAAGTCAGACAGCTCAGGGACAAGACCAGCCACAATGGAGAGACATGCAGAGAGAGGACCTGGTGCAGCCTTGCCAAGGTCACGCAGAAGACGCAGACTGCGGGCCCAGTACTCGTCTGCTGTCTCATCCGCTCTCATCTGCAGCGTGTTGAACTGCACGGTGAGAGCACTCTGGAAAGCATGCCCAGTTACAGTTTTGCGGCGGCGAATGAGCGCATATGCACCCACTGGGTCTGCGATGGTGCCTCGAATGGGATCGGCATTGTACGTACCGATGTCGTCAAGAAGACTCTCGGGACCGGCGTTGATAAGTGCCCGCACAGCGCGGGCGGCCTCGGCGGGCTGTGGCACGAAGGAGACCTTGGCAGGCGAGTAGTATTCCCACAACAGCTCACCCTGAGCCCACGCGCTGAAGCGTGTCTCCTAGGATGTGAAGGTGAGTTTGGAGGTGAACTGAGGGGGCGGCGTCTCAAAATCTTTCTGCCGCGCAGGTGGGAGGGTCCGAGCAGTGACTGAGAGCGAAGAGGAAGAGGAGTTGGCGCCGCTGCCAGTAGATGGTGCGGAGGAGCTTGTGGATCTTGACTGATCAGGGGGGATGACTGCAGCAAAGGCTGGGACAGCACGGAGACGCTCTAGAACCAACGAGGCCACTGTGGACGCTAACTCATGCTGTGCATCACGCTCTCGCTCTAGCTCGTCCTGCGCTTTGCGACGTTCAGCCTGTGCTTCGCTAAGGGCGGCTTGGAGAGCCTCCAACTTTTCTTCTGGCCCAGGCATGGTAAAGAAAGGGACGAGACGAGGGAAGAAATTTCAACACAGGTGAGGAGAGAAGGAAAAAAAACGATGGGCTCACCGAGCTAGTGACGGGGCAGCAGGGCGAAGAGAGGAGACACCACTGCCGATGCTGAGGAGAAGAGGATGGCCACCCAGCCTGCGACTGCCACGGTCAGGCAGAGAAGACCAGTGACAGACGCCCCAGCCACTGCTGCATATGCAGATGCAATCAGCACCCCTGAGGCCACGTGTGGAGTCAGCTCCCTATGAGTACCAGTGGGAGTCAGGACAGCTGATGCTGTAGAGGCCCGGATGGAGCTGACAGCTGCTGAGGTAGCGTCGGCGGCTGAGGAGGCAGCGGTTGCAACGGCGGCTGCAGCTGATGTAACCTGGGTGGCGATGTTTGCTGCTGCAGCGGCAAGAAGCGTCAAGGAGACTGCAGCATGTGCATAGGGGTCTGTTGCACGACCAACAGCCGTCTGTGTAGGGGCCCTGCACGCGCGGGCGGTGGCAGCAAAGGTAGCTGCAGCACCTGTTGCTGCGTCGAGAATAGCCCTTGCCAAACTAATGGAATCGTTGTGAACAGGGAGAGCAGGGACGACACCTGGGACCTCAGGTGGAGGCGATGGTGCAGCACCAGTTGGTGCAGCGGTCGATGGGCCGAGAACAGTGTGGGATGTGGAAGAGGCGGTGGTTGACTGGGTACCCTTAGGTGGTTGCATCGTGGTGTGACGAGGTGGGGACGGCGGCAAGTCGTCCGAAGTATAGACTTGCCTGTCGATCTCCTCCTCGCGTGCTGCGGCCTCTCGTTCCACGTCCTCTCGCCAGTAGGCGGGGTCAAGCATACAAAACCAGAGCAGAGTATCATAGTCTGGTGGTGGGGGAGGGTCGTAGTCACTCGTGTCCTCCCACCCGCCGTCAATGTGATATGCAGCGGTCCGAGGGGAGTCAAGCTGCGGTGACTCCAGGACTGCGACTGTGGAGGCAAGAGGACGTCTGGGAATTGCGATAGTGTCCAGCGGAGTGCCCGGAGATATCCGGGGTGTGTAGAGATGCCACTGTGGGGTGCATGGAGAGGTCCCGGTGCACGAGGATGCCCGAGGTGTGCACGAGGAAGCCCGGGGTGTACAGAGGTGCACGCGGTCCACAGAGATGCCTGGGGTGCGTGCGGAGACGCCCGGGGTGCACAGAGATGCCCGGGGTGCGTGGAGATGCCGGCGGGGTGCACTGAGAGGTCCGGAGTGTGGAGATGCCACTATGGGGTGCACGGAGAGACCCCGGTGCACGAAGATGCCCGGAGTGTGCACAGAGATGTGCGGAGATGCCCGCGGTGCACAGAGGTGCTCGGGAATGCAGCGATGCACAGAGGTGCCTGGCGTGCGTGAGGTTGCCGGCGGAGTGTGCCAAGAGGCTCGGGAGCACGGAGATGACTGAAGTGCACGGAGATGCTCGAGATCCAAGGTGATGTCCGGGTACGTGGAGATGCCACGGCGAGGTGCACGAAGAGATCCGGGTGCACAGCGATGCCCGGAGTGTGCACTGAGAAGTGCGGAGATGCCCGCGGTGCACAGCGGTGCCCGGTAATGCAGCGATGCACAGAGATGCCTGGGGTGCGTGGAGCTGCGGATAGAGTGCACCGAGAGGCCCGGGTGCACGGAGATGACTGAAGTGCACGGAGATGCTCGGGGTCTACGGTGATGTCCGGGCGAGTGGAGAGGTGGCGAAGAGAGCCACGGGACCCACGAATGCCTAGGAGCGTGGAGTCATGGGCGAGAGCCGCCCCTTGCTCTGATACGAGTAGTTGCTAGGAAGTTACTAGCTGACCCAGGTGCGTGGGTATGACATGCAACAAGCACCATCGTGGGAGAGACGCCATGGATGCGGCAACTTGTTTGCATAGCTCAAAGTAAGCAGGTTAGTGAGTGTGGGGGGAGCGAGCGACACAAGGACCGGTGAGCGCTCACTCACCACGAGCGACGAGCTCGGGTGGGTGAGTGCCGCCACCCGGGGGTCGAGCCCGACCACTCGGAATCAACCGAGGGCGGCTACTCACCGATGCATGGCCGAAACCAGCACGGTGGCCCCCTAAGGATCAGCACCCGGGTAAAATCAGCTCCCCCACAACATGCAAAACAAGATAACATGATGCAGGGCACGACAGTAAGAATGTACGGGCCCTAGCATCTACCGCATCAAAAGGTCATGAAGAATCATGCAAGAGTTATGTGAGTGCCAGAGAGCGCCCCTGGGTCCAGCAGCAGCTCGGGAGCGTCCACGGCTTCAGCCAGCACAGAGGCACTGGACATCTCCTCATATGATCCCATTGTCACTTTAATCTGTACATGCATGTGTGCACATTGTGGGAGGCAAGAGGGCACAGAGTTGTGAGTGGCCAACGAACTTCAACATGAATCCCCTCAGAATAGTCAGTCCATGAAGGAGTAGCGACTGGCCGCCTCAGCCCCTTTTGGCTGAGACGAACCATGCCAAAAATGGACGTAGTCGCCATAGGGAATTTTTTTACACATACAACCTAAAACCCTACCGTTCCATGTGGCACATCCACGTGGGAATAGGACCCTAGCGATCAACTAGAGGGAAGGAGTGACGTCATGGATCTTCCATCGCGGCAATCCTCTTGCCTTAAATCATGCCTCTGGACCGAATCCGGGTTAGAGTCAAACTAGACTCTAGACCGAGATTATTTTTCGGTCCTCAACTTGTCGAGACATGGGTCTCGAGGCCCCAAAACCCGGGAACTATATTTGGACGCCACTTTTAATCCTAAAAATGGCTTGTACGCTACAATTTGTGTCACTACATTTGACATTCTTCATCCGTGTTGTATTTTTCATCACTAAATTCATGTTAGAGTTCATATTCATCACCAAGCCAACGTTCCAAAACTTCATCTATGCCACACTACCACCACCATTTCAAACTGACAGCTAGTTTCACAATACTTCCTATAAAGGTTTTTTTCCCCGTATTTTTTCAACCACAGGGGCACGTCTTGTGAGCCGCTGGCCAAAAGGGGTACCTTTTTAATTACAACCCTTGAAGTACAAGCCCAGCAACGCCGAGGTTCTCCCCCCCTCCTAAGCCTCGAGCCGCTCTGACACCAAGAGAACTCAACAAGTGAGCTCGTTGTTCGCCAGTTGGAACAACAACCTCACCCTCCTTGAGCCATGTGACCTTTTCAACTACGCTGTACTAAAGCAAGTGCAAGCCAGTTCATGACCATTCCTAGCTGGATACCCTCCCAAAGTCTTCAGTCATTGCAAAGGGAAACACCCTCACTTGTTACTTCAACAAGGTGTCCCACGAAGAGCGCTTTGCGACCATGCAATGGGACACTAAACGCCTTCCTCCACACTGTCCCATAATCAAGTGCCCAGTCGGCTGGTCCCACAAGAAACTGTCATGTGGGGTCATCCTTGGATCCGCGGGACATCCCATTGACTTACGAGACAATTTATCAAGTGATCCCCAACGCACTAACACCGTCGCCTCCACCACAACAGCCACCACTGTCTTGCGAGCAGCTACACCAATAGGATTGGTCGCGACCATTTCCATCGCATCCATGAGGCGGTTAAAAAGACAAACAATGTCACTCGAGCCATCTACCAATTGCAATGGGTGTGACAAGCTTCTGATGGAGTTTGTGTCTTGTAAAAACTCTCACCCTCCACTATCTATGGGTGGTACGCGCTGGGCTCCAAAATGTTGGTACCCCTCATCAAGGAATTAGTGCACAAGGCTCCACTTAAGCCCATCGGCGATGGTGCCCCGGGCTCTGCATTGCCGTCCGTGATTCGTGGGTGCCTAGGCTTCCAAAAACGACAACCAAAGGCATGCGCCATCGTCATCGAGGAGCTTCTGCCCTTGCGTGGAATTGGCTTGTCCTTTTGCTCATTGGCGACGCGTTGAGTGCTTCGCGGAATGGTGGACTACAGTCCCAATGAGCTCCACGAGAACGACAACGTCATCTCGTTTGACACAATGTGGTTCCACAAAATCATGGAGCAGGGCGTCGGATGGTCATGGCACACTCAGAGTACGACGGCACAAAAGTTGCCTATCAAGTTGGAGGCCTGCCTTGGTCAATTGATGGTGTGTCATCCGGGTCTTGTGGCGGCGTACACGATTTCATCGGCGTTTGTGGTGAACGCGGACCACACCGGCGTGATGGGCGTCTGTCCTGCGGCAAGACATGGGCACCCATGGGGAGCAAAGACATTGCAATTGTCAAGATGGATGACAAGCGACAGTTCACCACTATTTTAGGGAGTGCCATGGACGGGCATGATCCCAATGTAAGTAAGGCCACATGCCTGCTTGTTTCTTTTCCACTTTTCCACTTTCGCATTTCCTACGCCACGATCCTAATGCAACCTGACCTGTCCCCAAGAGCAAATCATTCTTGCTGGCACAACAAAGAATGTACAACTGCTTTGCGACACTTTCCTACACCCTGAATGACTAACTACCCTTATTTTGTATAAGGCAAGATGTGCTTTTCCCCAGTGCTCACCTGTGGCACTCTCCTCTTGTTGTTTTTCATGCAGACATAAGCAATCTCCTTCCTTCAAACTTCCTTGGCGGTCTTGGTCACTATGACCTGTGTCTTAGCAATGAAGGGCCCTTCCTTACCTGGAAATTGGCCATCCTTTTATTCAACTATGTAACTGCCTCAATCAAGGCCTGGATTCTTCAGGCTAAGTGGAAATGCTAGTGCCAGATACAAGTCTTCTGATATGATTTCATAGGGTCGGTGAGTTCATTGGACCCACTGCTCGATTATTTGAATCTCTTGTGACACACGTGGAGTGAGCGGCTACGTGAAAATCCTAGAAACTCAAAGTTTTCTATATTGGATTCGCACCCTTAATGATGGTGTATGAACCATTTTTGGTGATCCTGGTTTCCTTCAGACCTTTTCATATGAGGATATACATTACATGATGGGTTTTGAAACCATTTTTCCTACATACCCTTGTCCAACCATGTCATACCTTCTGAATGCTTGTATGGTCATCAAACAGACCCCTTCCTTGTCCGCGTCTGGGATAGCATAATCTGCTTGGCTCCCTAAGGATCACTTCGGTGTCAAGCTCTTGTTGTTTAGATGGTTTGATGCCTCCTTCGTTATTTCTAGAAAATCAAAGGCAAAGTGCTTCCGAGATTCTTATCACCAATATGTTGTTGAGTCCCAAAATTCTTTGTTTCTGTCTGTCTTCTTGCCTTATATTCCCACTCATCTCTTGGCTCATGGATCTTCCTATTTTTTGGATGGAGAAAGTTGGGTTTCCTACCTCACCCTCAAGTCGTGGTTGTACGTCAGCTTTGTATGTGCAACCTGGTTCCTCTACAGTCTCTCTCCCAGTATGTATGTCTATGTCTACACATCTCCTGTTATCAAAATCCCCGGCCTCCTCTATCCATGTGCTACTCCATCACCTTTCACTCAGGTTCCTAATCCACAGTTGTCCCTGCCTTACTATCCATGTCCAAGTCTACCTCACGTTCGGCCGCTACCCCTCTAAACATATCTCTATCTTCCACTTCAGTGTAGAGTATTCCTTGCCTGGCTGTGTACACTGGTTTTCCACGTTCATCTTGGTTCCAACTCCCTCCTTGCCCATTTCCATCTGCTGATGCACAAGCAAGAGAATATTAGGTGTGGGCACTGACCTGCACACACATAGGGCTCGTAGTTTCAGTGGTTCAACAAAGCACTATACTTGAAAAGCTGATGATTTCTGATAATCCATGTCATGTTGCTGACGAGTCTGATTCCAGAGTCAACGAGGTTGCATCCATGTCCCATAAGCCTAATGTTGTTATTTAGGCTAGAGTTGTCCCAACATCATCTCTATGGGAGAAGTCCATGCCTGTGGGACTGTGGGCTCTTGAAAGACATGAATTGTATGGTGCCTTCAACCTCCCTCCCAACCACTATGATATCTCTGCTTGTTGGGTGTGTGGTCGGAAGCCAAATCCGGGTGCCTCAGTTGAACGGGAAACGACACGTCTCATAGGGAAGGGATTCGTCCGAGTCTCATGAGTATGGATGCCTTCACTTTGGTCGTTAAGTACACCAGGTCTCCAGACATAGAAGGTTTGTCCATCATCACACGCCTCCTCCAGTTGGCCTACATAATGAAGGACATAAAAATTGCCGAAGATTTCCTCAACATGAATCTTGGGAAATAGTTAAGCATCCGGTGTTGCATGTCCACCAAGCTATATTTGTGCATAGCCTGATTGGGGAGAGTTTTGCCTCTTGCAACCATACCTTCAACATCAACACCGATGATGCTACATGTTTCTTGTTTCACCTCATGTGGAAACAAGGGTATGACCAAAAGTGACCAAGAATCAAGGAGGGTCCATAGTGAGTCGCTTACATATCCTGATCCTTGATGGCAGTGTACGACACACCCACCTCCTCAGAAATGGAACACCACTTGTGGGGGTCATGCCGCCAAGATTGAGTATGGCGGCACCCAAAATAAAAAGTACAGTCAAGCATCAGACAAGTATATGAGCCCGTGGATGACCAGAGTACCAACAACTATGGACCTGGGTGGTGTCCAGAAAACAAGTAGGCTATCCAAGCTAATCACTAAGCTGAAATTGGACGAGGCTGTATTTGGCTCTGATCAACAACCCCCCCAAGCCACAATAGCCTCACTATGACTTGAAGATGAGAGACAAGTACACCGTACACGGTTGATACATTGAGTAATTTGTAAGGCATGCTAAATCCCATGAAGGATAAGGAGGTGATAATCTATAATCGAAGCAGATAGATAAATCTTCTATTATCTTTCATTATTCTCCTTCTTCTTATGTGCCTTGTGGTATAGAGAAGGTACCAACCATGGACAAGAGGGAGAAGAGGTGGCCTGTTCTGCTATCGTTATTGTTGCTTGTGATGTGTTGAGATGGCACCAGCTTGATGTAGGGCAACTCTTGTGCTTGGGACCATATTTATCTTATGTGGAGAACGAGAGCCGTGATTGAAACATCCATAATTGCATCCTTTCTAGCTGCGGTGACCATTTATGACCAATCACCCTCCAAATGTACACTCAATTTTCAGTGCACATCATATACTGTAAATGCATGCAAATTCCAAGGCAGACACATATTCCACTTACACATAATACACACATATACCTACGACATGAAAAATATTGCACCTTCTCATAAACCACATTACTTCACCAGGAAGTGGAAAGTCATCACCATATACATTCACCAAATACATTTTACCCTCCCCACCCAGCCTCCACCTCCACTTGCATTCGTAACCCATGACATTGTATACTTGTGTACATTTCCCACCCCTCTTCCATACACTCCCCCATAAAATTAGTAGAAACACACCCCTCCTCCACATCCATTTGCACATCTTACTCACAACATTGTACACAAATGTTCAATTACCACCCATATACCCATACACTCACCACATGCACCCCCTCTCCATCCAACCACCTCCATCTCAACTTACATTCCTCATCCATGACATTGCACACTTGTGTAGATTTTCCACCCATTTTCCCATACACTCCCACTATACACTCAACACATAGACAACCCTCCCTTCCCCCATCTCCCACATCCACTTGCACATCTAACTCACAACACTGTACACCCGTGTTTATTTTCCACCCAGATCCCCATAAACTCCCCCATGCATGCATCACATACACCCCCTCCCCACCGAGCCACCACATCCACTTACGTCCATAATGCATGATGTTGTACACTTTCAGAGGGTGCATCACTCTCAGGGGTCTGTAGTTCTGCATAATGGTGTATGAAAGTTACATGAAGTCTGACATGGGGTATACCTATATGTTGAGTGTACGAGGGGAGTGTATGAGGTGATGCATGGGGCATGTATACAAGTGTACAATGTCATGGTTTACGAATGCAAATAGAGGTGGAGGCGGAAGTGGTGGTGTGGATATGGTGAGTGTATAGGAGAGTGTATGGGGATATGGATGGTAAGTGAATACTAGTGTACAATGTTGTGAGTTAGATGTGCAAATGGATGTGGGGGGAGGGGGGGTTGTGTACATGGTGAGCGTATAGGGGGATTGTATGGGGAAATGGGTGAGGAATGTACACAAGTGTACAATGTCATGGGTAACAAACGTAATTGGAGGCCAGGTGGGGAGGGGATGCATGTGGAGAGTGTATGGAGGAGTGTATGTGGTTATTGGTGGCAAATGAACACAATTGTACAATGTTCTGAGTTAGATCAGCAAGTGTACATCATGTATCGTAAAAGAAGGCAACTTCTAGAAGAGGCACATACCCCAATTATAAAAAATACATACATATCCCTACAACATAACATTACACCTTCCTAGAAACCACATCAATTTTACCACGAAGCTGCGTGGAAATTCATCACCATATACACTAACCAAAGACAATTCCTTCCCTCCCAACCAGCCTCCTCCACATCCACTTGCGTTCCCAACCCATGACATTATACACTTGTGTGTATTTTCTATCCATCTCTCTATACTCTCTCCTCATACACTCACCATCTACACAACCTCATGCCCCACATCCACTTGCACATCTAACTCACAACATTTTACACTAGTGTTCATTTGCCACCCATATCCCCATACACTTCTCGATGCACTCACTATATACACCCCTCTCCATCCAGCCTCCTCCACCTCCACTTACGTCCGTAACCCATGATATTATACACTTGTGTACATTTTTTACCCGTCTCCCCATACACTCCCCACATACACCCACCATAAACACACCCCCCCCTCTACATTCACTTGCACATCTAACTCACAACTTTGTACACTAGTGTTTAGTTTCCACCCATATCTCCATGCACTCCCCTATACACTCGCCACATACACCCCCGCCTCCCCACTGAGCCTCCACCTCCACTTACATTTGTTATCGATGACATTGTACACTTGTTTACATTCTCCACCCATCTCTCCATAATCTTGTTGAATACACTCACCACATACACCCCCTCCCCCCCTGTAGGTAGTTGCGGCTGCTCAGTAAGCAAGCAAGCAAGCAAGCGAGCGACGGGGTGACACCATGGATTGGGGACAAGGTGACTTTTTACACAAGAGTGAATGAGAGACTAATAGCATAATTAACAAGTGAGCAAAGTGGTAAGTGCCGGTTGACCGGGCCACCCACGCGCGCCACTCAACGTGGGGCCCGGACGCCACCCAGAGATCGAACCCGACCCTGGAGCGAGCGAGCTCCATGCGGTTTCTCACACACCGGTATAAACCGGATGTGCGGTCTCGAGGGATCAGCAACCCGGTTCACCACTCTAGGAGCATGCAAGTGTGTAAGAGTCTAACCAAAACACAAGCATGCAATCCTACAAAATGTATCCCCCATTTTGGCATGTAGAGTCATCACTAAACAAAGGTTCGCCACAGGGTTGGCGTTGGTGCTGTGGCCACCACTCAGCTGCTTGATGGTGGCACCACCACTGTGCTCCCCATGATGCGTCACGGTCTTGCACCAAAAAGCCTCAGTCCAGTTTAATCACCTGCAATGATGATGATGATGATGATGTGTGTGTGTGTGTGTGTGTGTGTGGGTGTGTGTGTGTGTGTGTGTGTGTGTGTGTGTAT
>SZWC01004549.1:38596-49137 GCA_023375785.1 Penium margaritaceum | reverse complement strand
CCCCCCCCCCCCCCTTTTAGCCGGGACATCCCGGCGTGCGTGCAGATTGTTAAAGTTTGTTGGCCACTCACAACTCTGTGCCCTCTTGCCTCCACATCCTTTGCACACACCTGTACATATTGAGTGACAATGGCCCTACCTGGGAAAGCTACAGGCGTGTCAGCTCTGGCACGAGCTGAGAAGTTTCCTAGAACCTACCTAACCAGTTGCCGTGACACTAGGCGTCAGCGCCAGGTCAGCTTGTGACAACAGTCACAAGTTTGAGACAAAACTGCAAGGGTCTGGGTTGGGACACGGACAGTGTAAGGAAACTCAAACTGAATATAATTGCAGAGATAACAAATGACAAGTCCACAACATAAATACCTGCCGCGGCGCACGACAGGTGTCGCACGCGGCAGTGCAAGGTCTGTCCTAAAACCGGCCCAAAACACTGTTTTGGCCGTAACTCTGCGCAGACAAATCAGAACGCTACGCCGTCTGAACCTAGAGATGCAGAATCTCAAGCCGGACGCTACGACTGGTCACACGCATAAGTCCAGCACCGATCGGTGGACAGAAAATGCAAAATATGCAAATCTGGCTCAAGAGCCAGTCCACCGAGAAAACTCTAGTGTCTGCAGAAAAACCGCAAAGCACCCTGGCAAGCACCCAGGGCGTCGTGACAGCTCTCTGGCAGCTGCTGGTGGATGGAGCCACCACTCGTCGGTGCTCCGGTGCCAGCTGCATCCGCATCAAGGATAGGCTGCACAAAACCTGCAAGAGGTCCGAGACAACATCCACGATGCTGGCGCAGTCATCGATCAGCTCCGAGTGGGTAGTCCACCACCTGCCGACGCGCCGGTGTCTCCGGGGTTCGCATCCGGGACCATGTCGTCGCGCTCTCCTGTAGCGCTGCTCTCCTTGCCGTCGCTCGTGACAGGTGGAAGCCACACACACCAACACTCCCCGTGGCTGACACAACTGTCAACAGAATGATGTCTGAGCGAAGGCAAGAGATGATGGTTCAGGGAACCAATCATAGCGAGCACTGATCAAGCATACCACAGCACAGGGTCTCCTCGTGACAATGGTGCATCCCACCAAATGCCCGGGTCTCGACCATGCATGAAGTAAATCACACACCTACGTGTCAAACACCAAGCAAGAGAGAGAGAGAAACAAGGTCTCCTCGTGACCCTGGAAAAATGTCTCCGGGTGTCCGGGTCTCGACCACATCATGCATGGATCATACATAACATATGTATGCAATGGGTCTCCACGTCACACCGGTAGAACTCAACAGGTGCGCGGGTCTCGACCAGAATAACCTAGCATGGATCATACATAACACATAGAGGCAATGGGTCTCCACATCACACCGGTGAAACTCACCAGGTGCGCGGGTCTCGACCAGCATAACCTGGACCATAGCATCGTGCCGCACCCTAAGTAACCTCGCTGTCCTCAAAAAGGTGTCAGGCCAAAGTCCACACACCAACACTCCCCCTGGGCTGCAAAAGCTGACAGTACGAGCAAAGCTGATGGCTGCTCCCAACACAATCCGTGAGGAGGGAGCACGGCTCCCCCATGGCCACATACCCCAGCACAGCAATAGCAAGGGTGACGACGATGCTGGTGGGATGTGTCCGCAGAGAGCCTCACCCTGGAGTGGCGTCGTCGCTGTCATCGTCATCGCTGTCGTAGTCTTCACTACTGTCGTCATCTGCAAATGTGACTGGTGTAGCGCTAAGGGCCTCCTCCAAAACAATCGTCTGCTGTACGGCCTCCACCTGCTGAGCTGCATATCGCCTCGCGGTCTGTGCAGCGTCGAGGCGCGTGTGGAGCTCGACAAGCTCTGAAGCGGCAGCCGACCGGTTGGCTGCATCTGCGGCATGTAGACGGTCAGTCGCGAAACGAACCTGACGGTGGACCTCAATAGTGTGCGCGTCGGCACGAGCCAGAGCCTCCTGTAGCCTCGCGGTCTCACCCCGTAGAAAGGAGTGGAGCTGCGCCTGCTCGTCGCACAAGTCGACGTCCTCTACGTCAGTCGTCGACTGAAGTGCCTTCGGGCCACGAGGTGCTGGTAGAGGGGGAGCGCAAGACAATGAGTCGCCACGTAAGTCGTCTGGGGCTGTAGGAACGACTGCTGCAAAGGCACCTGCTGCTCGTGACACACGTGTCGCTCGGCTGCCAGCTGCTCGCCGGACGACGGCATGTGTAGATGCATCCGCGGCGACGTCGTGGTCATCGAAGGTGTGGTCAGTGCCGTGGTGCTCCTCGTGATCCATGGTGCGCAGCCCATCATCCACCTGCTGCTGGAGGTCAGCCTGTCCCAGACGTGCATCCTGTAGAGACCACTCAGCTGTCTCGAGACGCCTGTGTACATCCTCCACACACTCCTCGACAGTCCGTCGTGCTGGAACATCCAAGGTGTAACAGCGGCTGCTGGCCTCGCGGAGCTCGACCATGGGACTCTGCACGTGCGCCTCCGCTCGAGCCACCACTGCCTCCTGCTCGTCGACCGCGGAGCGTAGGCGCTCGGGTACAGGAGCTGTAGCCACCACTGTAGCTGTGTCATCGACTGGAACCGCCATGGTGTCAGCGACATCGGTCAGGGCGGCGAGGGGACGGAGGTCCGCAGCTCGCTCTGCATCCTCCATGTCGCACACGCGGACGTCCGCTATCGCCGAGGGGCCATCTCGTGCTCGTGCTGTGGCTACTACAAATACGGCAGCGCACTGGGCTTGTACGTCTGCCTCCTACCCTGTTTCTGACCACTCCACAACGGACGACTGGTCCTCATAGAGGAAGTCTACTTCGTCCTAGTGGTCCATCACCTGCTCCTGCTGCTCAGTACTATCTATCTGAACCACCTGGGCGTCTGCTGGGAGCCGAGTATCAGCATCTCTATCACCTGCTCCTACTGCTGCTCCTACCACCATGACAGCTGTCTCCACACCGGCTAATGCGGGAGTGCGCACACCGTCAAGCGCAGCTCCTGCATCGGCCGTCGTCATGTCATCCGCCAGGGTATCAACGAACACCATCTCCATCCCCGACTCAGACTCAGCCTCGGACCAATCCTCCTCCGACGAAGAGTCTCCATCACGGCAAATGTCTCCCCCCGCCGAACTCTCCGCTAGCTGAGTCTGCTGTGTGACGTCATCCGCCTCAATCATCCTGCACTGTAGAGCAGTCCCATCACCAATGCAGAGCTCCGCCGCGGTCGTCAGCGGACAAACCATCCCCCCAACGGCTGACACCTCGGCAGGAGCTATGGAGACTCGACAGACCAACCCGTGGACAGGAGACGAGGGGGTCTCGTCACCTGAGACTCCTCCCACAGCCGCGTCTGATGGTGCTACCTGTGCGCGCCGTGCAAGACGAGTAGCTCGCCGCCGTGCACGACGAGTGCAAGAACGAGCGGTGCGACGAGGGGCTGTGGGTCCGTCCGTCGGTATGATGCCGACAGCCTCCAAGACGGAGCGGAGGGCGACGGATGTAGACGAGAGATCCGGTATGCTAGCATCATCGGATGAAGGGATGCAGGATCGGGAGGAAGATGAGGATGAAGTGGGAGGCGACACCTGCGACGGAGTGGCAGCTCGCTCGGAAGTCACGTGGTCAAGGAGCTGCTGGACCATGCGCTTGAGGTTCCGGACCTCCATGTGTAGGGCGGCCATATCACCACGCAGAAGCGCCGTGGCATCACTCGGTGACGTATCCACTGAAGGAGGTGGAGAGGATCGTACCCAGGGGGGATGCCACCCAGGAGGGCGCTGTCGGCACTGGCGCCAGCCATGCTGCCTATCTCGACAGTAATAGCACGAAAATCCTGAGGACAAGTGGGACNAGGATGAAGTGGGAGGCGACACCTGCGACGGAGTGGCAGCTCGCTCGGAAGTCACGTGGTCAAGGAGCTGCTGGACCATGCGCTTGAGGTTCCGGACCTCCATGTGTAGGGCGGCCATATCACCACGCAGAAGCGCCGTGGCATCACTCGGTGACGTATCCACTGAAGGAGGTGGAGAGGATCGTACCCAGGGGGGATGCCACCCAGGAGGGCGCTGTCGGCACTGGCGCCAGCCATGCTGCCTATCTCGACAGTAATAGCACGAAAATCCTGAGGACAAGTGGGACTCGTGCCACGGCTGCATGGACCACTGTACCTGTGGCGGCTGCCACGGCTGAGGCTCAGGCGCAGACCACGGCGATGGCAACGCCCACGGCCATGCTGCGCAGCTCATGTCGAGAGCTGAGCGTAGGTCATTTCACACACTCAACCCCGGTGGTGCAAAGCACCACGTAGAGGGATACGAGTGTAGCAACGTCTCTCAGACGGGCTGCGATGTCGTTAGTGAAGGTGACAACCTCAGCCGTAGTGTGTTGCTACAATGTTGCACCCGTCGACGATGGTGCAACTGTCGCAACGTGCGACCTCAAGTCGCCTTCGGTGCCGCTGATGCTGCACCGGTTGCCATCGTCAACGGACGGCTGTGGCCTCAAGCCACCTTAGCTGTTGCTACTGCTGCTGCGACTCTCGCAGCGGCTGCTGCTACAGCGGTTCCCGTTGTCAGCCGACGGTATTGGCCTCAAGCCACACCAAAAAGTAAAATAATTAAAAAACCAAAACAAAACTCACCCCCTTTGTTTTTTTTTTGTTCACCGACGCTGGACGCGAGTGGGGTACCCCTTCCCGGGCCTTACTCAACTGCCCCAATCGAGGACCCCCTGTCCTCCTCCCCTTTTTTTTGTTTGTTTTGATGGTGCCACCTCCTCGGGTGCCCCCTTTGGGGTTTTCTGGGGTGCCCCACTCGAGCCCCCCCTCTCTTCTCTCCTTTTTTTTCCCGGTTTTGCTCGACCCTCACGGCGAGGTGATGTCACTGCTGAAAACGGCTGCAACGAGTCCCAGGATACGGCGGCGGTGGTGACTCTCACTATTGCTGCCGGTGCTGCGTCTCTGCGGCGCAGCTCAGCGAGAGAGGTCTCGCTGCTCTGATACCATGAGAAGTTTCCTAGAACCTTCCTAACCAGTTGCCGTGACACTAGGCGTCAGCGCCAGGTCAGCGTGTGACAACAGTCACAAGTTTGAGACAAAACTGCAAGGGTCTGGGTTGGGACACGGACAGTGTCAGGAAACTCAAACTGAATATAATTGTAGAGAGATAACAAATGACAAGTCCACAGCATAAATACCTGCCGCGGCGCACGACAGGTGTCGCACGCGGCAGTGCAAGGTCTGTCCTAAAACTGGCCCAAAACACTGTTTTGGCCGTAACTCTGCGCAGACAAATCAGAACGCTATGCCGTCTGAACCTAGATATGCAGAATCTCAAGCCAGGCGCTATGACTGGTCACACGCATAAGTCCAGCACCGATCGGTGGACAGAAAATGCAAAACATGCAAATCTGGCTCAAGAGCCAGTCCACCGAGAAAACTCTAGTGTCTGCAGAAAAACCGCAAAGCACCCCGGCAAGCACCCAGGGCATCGTGGCAGCTCTCTGGCAGCTGCTGGTGGATGGAGCCACCACTCGTCGGTGCTCCAGTGCCAGCTACATCCGCATCAAGGATAGGCTGCACAAAACCTGCAAGAGGTCCGAGACAACATCCACGACGCTGGCGCAGTCATCGATCAGCTCCGAGTGGGTAGTCCACCACCTGCCGACGCGCCGGTGTCTCCGGGGTCCGCATCCGGGACCATGTCGTCGCGCTCTCCTATAGCGCTGCTCTCCTTGCCGTCGCTCGTGACAGGTGGAAGCCACACACACCAACAGGAGCCATGGACGTTCTCGTGCTTCTGCTGCTGCTGGACCCTGGAACAACTCCTGACACATATGTGGCCATTGTCAGATCCTCTATGATTCTCCATGACTCTGGGATGCGGTAGATGCTAGGGCCCGTACGTTCTCACTGCCGTGCCCTGCATCATGTTGCTTGCCTTGAGTGTTTTCTGGGGGAGCTACATTTCCCGGATGCTGATCCTTAGGGGGCCACCGTGCCGGGTTCACCCGCGCATTGGTGAGCAGTCGCCGTCTCGGTTTTATGCCGAGCGATCGGGCTCGACCCCCGTGTGGCGGTGTGTGCTTGCTCGGGTGTGATGCCCGTGGCGAGTGCACGCTCACTGGATGCTAAGTCTCTCACGCTCCCCCTCACTCCTTGTCTTGGTTGTACCTGAGCTAATGAAGGCAAGCTTTCCGCATCCATGGCGTCGTGCGGCTCTGGCACGTGGTTGTTTGCTTTCACACATCCAGTCTAGGAAATTTCCGGGTAACTACTGGTATCAGAGCATGTGAGGCATCTCGCCCACCGCTCCTCGATCCTGGTCAGTCGCTTCTGCGCACACCCGAGCCACTCTCGGCCACCTGACCTCACCGCAGCAGCGGATCTTCGCTGCACATCTGCTCGGCGTTGAATGGCAGCGCCACCTCGTTCCATGGTGCTCATCTGAGGTCCGCCCGCAGCATCTCGTCCGTTCTCCCACACCCACGGACTACACCTCACGGAACCCGATCTCCCTGCTCCCTCGTTCGCCCGGAGAACCCTAGGCCACACTCCCGGCCATTCTTCCACTCTGGACTACCACTACTGTCGGCAGGTCTGTGTCGTCTGGTGGGTCCTGACCTTGTTTCTTTTGATCGCTCTCGGCTGTTCTCCTCAGTCCGTGGAGCATCTAAGGCCTGATTTGCTGCAACCGCCCTTGACTCCGCTACCCATCAGTCCTTGTAGACCTCACCACACCACAACTTCGGCAATTTCTTTCCTTTAACCAGGTGCGCCGTCTACGTTTCTGAACTGCAGCAGGTCCCGTCTTAGCGGACGCACGGCCCACCTCATCTTTGTACACGGTGCATCTCCACCGTGCGCCGCATCAGCTCGTTGCACAACACCACCTCTTGTCTCCCCGCAGCCTGGGTGGTGCGCTTCCCACGAGTATCTCAGCTGCGTCAGCAGCCCACTCGGCCCTCCATTATGGCGGACGACGACGACACCCCCTTGTGGGTGCGTATGCTCGACCATACCTACTGGCAAGAGGACATCAACGCTGCAGCAGAGCATGAGAGGGAGGGAATTGATCGCCAAGTCTACACACCAGACGACCTACCACCGTCACCGCCCTTGTCCCCAAGAATGCAACCCACTAGCAGCTCCCAACCTCCTGAACCATCTGCTGCACCTACTCCTGCTCCTCCTCCTACCGCTGCTGGATCTACCACGACATCTACTGCACCTGAGGTACCCGGCGTCATCGAGGTTCTTCCGGTTCATACTGACTCAATCAGCTTGACCGGCGTAATCTTGGACGCAGCGGCTGGTGCCGCAGCCACTTTCGCAGCAACAGCCAGGGCCTGCCGTGCCCCCGCACAGACGGCCGTTGGCCGGGAAGCTGAAGCATACGCACAGACAGCTGCCTCCCTCACTCTGCGTGCAGTTGCTGGCGCCAACATTGCCACACAGATCACATCTGCCGCAGCATCTATTGCCACGGCAGCCTCCACAGTTACTTCCAGTTCCGTCGGCTCCATCCGAGCGTCCACTGCCTCAGCTGTGCTGACGCCTACCGGTGCCCCGCGTGACGCAACATCACGCATCACCACCGGTGTTCTCGTGGCATTGGCCTCTGCTGCAGTCGCTGGAGCTTCTGTGACAGGACTTCTGTGCCTTACCTTGGCGGTTGCAGGCTGGGTGGCGGTTCTCTTCTCCTCGGCTGTAGCTATTGTGCCGCCGCTCTTCAATCTTCTCCCTCGTCACTAGTTCGGTGAGCATTGCCTTCCCATTGACTCCTTACCCTCCTTTCATTCTCCTCTTACTTCACTCTCAGTTCCTGTTCCACCTTCCATCATGCCTGCACCAGAGGAAACTATAGAGGCCCTCCAGGCCGCTCTTAGTGAGGCGCAAGCAGAGCGCTGCAAAGCTGAGGATGAGCTTCACCGGGGGCAGGAAGCACAGCAGAACGAGCTGCCACAGTAGCCGCACTAGTTATTGAGCAACTGCGTGCCATTCCCACCTTTGCCGCAGTTCTACCTACCACAGAGACTGCCTCAGCAGACTCGTCTGCTCCTCCTGGTGGTGTTGTTGCCAACTCTTCCTCTCCCTCTCTCTCCGCAGCAGCCTTTGCCCGTCCTCTGCTCCCAGCTCGGCAGAAGGACATTGAAATCCACCACCACAGTTCACCTCCAAACTCACGTTCACATCCTGGGAGACTCATTTTAGTGCGTGGGCCCAGGGTGAGCTCCTTTGGGAGTACTACTCGCCTGCCAAGGCGCCATTTGTGCCATAACCTACAGAAGCTACTCGCGCTGTGCGAGCACTCATCAATGCAGGTCTAGAAAGTCTTTTCGACGACATTGGTATGTAGAATGCAGACCCTTCCCGTGGCACGCTAGCTGACCCTGTCGGCGCCTACGCTCTCATCCGCCGCCGCAAGACAGTAACTGGGCACGTTGCCCAGAGCGCCCTCACGGTGCAATTCAACACCTTGCAGATGCGAGTGGATGAGACAGCAGATGAGTATTGGACGCGCTGCTTGCGCTTACTACGAGACCTCGGCAGGGCCGCCCCCGACCCTCTTTCTGCCCGCCTCTCCATTGTTGCTGGCCTCATTCCTGAGCTGTCAGACTTGTATCCGCATGTCTCTCAGGCAGAACTTGAGCGCCTTGCCTCTGAACCTGTCCCAGCTGATTCCCCAACTGGGATCGGCCCCCTCTTTGACTTCACTGCCTCGCATCTCACCGACTGGTGGAATGCCCTGCAGAACAAGCACATGCATCGCGCTGCTTTGGCTGCTATCACCACCTCCTCCTCTTCCCCCTTTGCAGCTTCCTCTCCCTCGTCCTCGTCGCAGGCGGTAGCAAATTCCACTCAGAGTGTCTCCCGGGGTGGGACTAGTGGATCCGGTCGTGGTGGCGGTCGAGGGGGCAAAGGCCGTGGGGGTGGTCGCGGTGACAAGAACTCGACCCCCACTGGTGCTGTCTTCACCTGTTGGAACTGTGGCGCCACTGGTCACTCTGCACCAAAATGCCCTGCCCCTCGTGGTGATGCCCGTTTGGCCTCCTCCATGCAAGCCCACTGGGCACACACTGGTGCTACTGCCTCCTCTGCCACTGCTACAGTGACTGTCGCCTCTTCGTCATCATCTCCCACTGGCTCCGCGCTTTCCACCACCTCTGCCTCCCTTCACGCGACACCTCCGGCACCTAGCCCCTGGGGTTGGATACCTCCTCCAGCTGGCCCTCCGTACTACGGACCCCCGCCCTCTCACTACCACATACCCCACTGGGCACGTGACGATGGGCACTTCTCTGACCGCTCCTCCGACCGTTCATCGGAGCGCTCTTCTGATCACCGTGACGAGGAGCACACCCTTGAGCGTCGGCTGGCGGAGCTTGTTCACCTTCGCTCTCAGGGAGGTGAGAGTGTGAGTGGCCAGTCCCATGTGTCTGTTTGTGAGTCTGAGGTCACTCTTCGTGGTGCCTCATCTGGTTGGGTTCAAGGGGACTTGCCTGATGATTGTGCCTGGGTTGAAGAGTGGCAGTCACACATGTACCCCACACGTCTTGGTTATTCGTCCTCTCTCTCTACCCGCAGCACTGTTGTTGTCTGTCTTGTCCTCCCCTCCACTCGTGCCTCGCCCGGCCTCTGGATCATTGATTCTGGGGCCACACATCACATGACCTCCTGTCGTTCCTCCTTCGTCTCTCTTGGCCATGTTCAGTCCGTACGCTCTGTGCGCACTGGCTCCGGACAGCTGCTCCTTATTCAGGGTGTTGGTGTTGTACGCTTTGTGGATCCTGGTGGCACTGTCTACCTTCCTGACGTCCTGTACGTGCCTAACGTTGAGGTCAGCCTTCTCTCTGTGACCACCCTTGACGACCAGGACATGGACTTCTCCTCTAGCCGTGTCCTTTCCTCTATCTCTCTTCGCTCTTCTGGCCGTGTTGTTCTTCGTGGTGTGCGATGTGATCGCCTGTTCCGTGTCCCGATCATGTTGCCCTGCACTTCCGCTGCATCTGCTATTGTTCACATTGTCCCGTCCTTGTCTCCTGAGCACACTGATCTCCTACATCGTCGTCTCTGTCACATTCACACCGCCTCCATCGAGTGCCTTCTTCGCCTTCGGCCTGCCCACGGCCTTGACCCTGCCACGTTTGCTCCTCCTTGCACGTCCACTTGTCTTGACTGTGCCAGTGGCAAAATGCACTGTTTCCCTTTCTCCACCTCTGAGTCCACCACTGCTCACCCTCTTGACCTGGTGCATGCTGACGTCATGGGTCCGTTGCCCCATGACTTCCTTGGTGGCCTTGGCCGTTATGTCCTATGCTTGACCGATGACTTCTCCCACTACCGCAGGGTCTTTCCCCTTTGTCACAAAAGTGACGTAACTGATGTTCTTGAGTCCTGGCTCCCGCAGGTTGAGCGTGCCTGTAACAGACCCTTGCGTGTGTTTCGTAGTGATCGTGGTGGTGAGTTCTTTGGTCCCACCTCTCGTTTCCTCTCCTCTCGTGGTGTCCGGGTGGAGTCCTCTGCTCCCTACACCCCTCAACAAAATGGTGTCTCTGAG
>SZWC01004549.1:3964-38418 GCA_023375785.1 Penium margaritaceum | reverse complement strand
AGTGATCGTGGTGGTGAGTTCTTTGGTCCCACCTCTCGTTTCCTCTCCTCTCGTGGTGTCCGGGTGGAGTCCTCTGCTCCCTACACCCCTCAACAAAATGGTGTCTCTGAGTGCTGGAATCGCACCCTTGCTGATGGTGTGCGTTCCCTCCTCTCTTCCTCCGGACAATCCCCCCTCTTTGCCTTTGAAGCCATGTCGTACATCACTTGGGTCTGGAACCGTGTCCCTCATGGTCCCCTTCCTCACTCTGTCACCCCCTTCGAACGCTGGACTGGTCAGTGTGCAGATCTCCGCCTTGCCCGCGTCCGGGGGTGTCTTGCCTCTGTGTGTGTCCCCTCGGACCACCGCGACGGCAAGCTGTCCCCTCGTGGTCGGCTCTGCCTCTTTCTGGACATCTCCCCCTTCTCCAAAGCGTGGTGCTTCTTGGTTCCCTCTCGGTGCCGTGTCATTGAGTCTCGTGATGCCCTCTTCTTTGAACACCTGTTTGAACGTGACACTCCCCGCCTTGGTGCGTCCCTCGCTCCGCCCTCTCGGGGTGGGGGTGGTTCTCTGCCCTCTGGGCCTTCGGTTCTCCCCTCTGGGTATCCTGTGTCTCCCCCCGCTACCTTGTTCCCTGCGCCGATTTTGGCCTTGCTCTCCTCTCCCTCTCAGTCCTCTTCGCCCTCTGTGTCGTCTGCTCCTCTTACTACGCCTTCTCCTCGGCCGTCTCCTTCTTCGTCTGATGCTGTCTCCCCTGCATCTTCTGTCACCCCAACTGACACTGTTTCCCCGCCACTTGTTCTCTCTCCACCATCTGACCCTGCGGTGTCTCCACCTCCGGCTGTGTAGCCACGTCCTGATGTTCCTTCCTCCTCCGTGCGTGCAGCGTCCTTTCCACCGGTGTCACCCTACACTCGTGGCGGTCGCCTCCGGGCACTTCCCTCTCAGTCTCATCCAGTGGTCTCTGGTGACCCTGGTCTCCGTGCCCTCGGTCTTGCTACCTCTGCTCTATCCACTGCTGTGTCTGTCATCCATCCCAGCACTGCACTTGGGTACTCCCTTGTTGAGGATGAGTTTGATTCAGCTCTGTCCTCATCTGTGGCTGGATATCTTGCGTCATGCTTTGCTGCTGTTGGGCTCTCCCCTCTACCACTTGAGCCCCTGACTGTTCAAGCAGCGCGCACGGCCTCCGACTCCTCGCTGTGGGAGAAGGCCATGCAGGCCGAACTTGATGCACTTTCTGAGCATAGTGTGTACGAGCTTGTCGACCTCCCACCGGGTCGCAAGGCAGTTGCGACCAAGTGGGTTCACCGTCGTAAACTGAACCCTGACAACACCGTTGAACGCTACAAGGCACGGCTCACCGCAAAGGGATTCTCTCAGATCTCTGGTGTTGACTTTGACGAGACCTTTGCCCCAGTTGGTCGCTACACCACGACTAGGGCTCTCTTGGGCCTGGTTGCTGAGCATGATTGGGAGCTTGAGCAGATGGATGTTAACAATGCCTTCCTCCACGGTAGGATGGATGAGGAGATCTATATGGTACAGCCACCTGGCTTCTCAGATGGAACGAACGGAGTATGGTGCTTGCGCAAGGCCCTCTATGGCGTGAAACAGTCCCCACGGTGTTGGAACCAAGAAATCACAGTGACCCTTGAAAAGGGAGGGTACAAACGGAGCGTTGTGGACCCCGCACTGTTCCTCAGTGGCCCCACCAAGCCACTTGTCGCCATCCTTGTGTACGTGGATGATCTCCTCATTGCCTCTCCTGATCCCGCCTCTGTTGCGGCAGCGAAGGTACTTCTTCAGGCGACATACAAGATGAAGGATCTTGGTCCGGCTCGAGTCTTTCTCGGCATGGAGTTGGAACGAGACCGGGGGCGTCGCACCTTGCACGTCCATCAGGGTGCATACGTACGCAGCCTGGGGGAGCAATTTGCCCCGCTCCTCACATCCATCCCCACTGCGTCCACTCCCATGACACCCGCTGGTCAGTCCTTACTGAATTCTCGGGACATGTCCACACTGGGGGAGACGGTCGATGTGACCGATTACCTCCGTGTCATTGGCTCTTTGATGTACCTTGCCATAACCACTCGTGCTGATGTGGCATTTGCGATGAACTTCCTTTCCCAGTTCTCCCAGTGCCCCCGTGAGCGCCATCTTGAGGCAGCGTTGCGGGTAGTGCGCTATGCCCTCTCCACCCCCCGCATCGGCCTGTATTTTCGTGTACAACCCTCAGTAGTGGTTGACGGCTTCACGGACAGTGACTGGGTGCATGACTCTGATGCTCGCAGTCGAACAGGCTACATCTTTCTTGTCGGTGGCACTGCAGTCTCCTGGAAAAGTGGCAAACAAGGGTGTGTTGCTCGCAGCACCACTGAGGCTGAGTATGTTGCGCTTGGTGCTGGCACATGTGAGGCTGTCTGGCTGTGTCGTCTGTTGCAACAACTGCGTGTACCCATCCGTTGTATCACTCTGCGCTATGATAACCAAAGCACAAAGGCCATTGCTGAGAAGAACGGCATGCATCATTCACGCACCAAGCACATCAATGTGGAGCACCATTTTGTTCGCGAGTGCATTGCTGTCGGCATAGTCCAAGTTGCTTGGGTGGATACACGGTCTCAGAGAGCTGACTTCCTCACGAAGGCCCTCAGTCGTAATGTGTTCAAAGTGATGTTCACTCTGTTGGTCTCATCTGTCCACATGAGCCATGCTGATTTGGTCCAGTCTGTCTCCATCACCTCTCGTGATTCCCCTTGTGGTGCTCAAGTGTGTGTGGGTTGGTTGTCTGCGGGTCATGGGGGAGTGTTCAAGTTTGTTGGCCACTCACAACTCTGTGCCCTCTTGCCTCCACATCCTTTGCACACACATGTACAGATTGAGTGACAATGGCCCTACCTGGGAAAGCAACAGGCGTGTCAGCTCTGGCAGGAGCCATGGACGTTCTCGTGCTGCTGCTGCTGCTGGACCCCGGGACAACTCTTGACACACATGTGGCCATTGTCTGATCCTCTATGATTCTCCATGACTCTGGGATGCGGTAGATGCTAGGGCCCGTATGTTCTCACTATCGTGCCCTGCATCATGTTACTTGCCTTGAGTGTTTTCTAGGGGAGCTACATTTCCCGGGTGCTGATCCTTAGGGGGCCACCGTGCCGGGTTCACTCGCGCATTGGTGAGCAGTCGCCGTCTCGGTTTTATGCCGAGTGGTCGGGCTCGACCCCCGGGTGGCGGTGTGTGCTCGCTCGGGTGTGATGCTCGTGGCGAGTGCACGCTCACCGGATGCTAAGTCTCTCACGCTCCCCCTCACTCCTTGTCTTGGTTGTACCTAAGCTAATGAAGGCAAGCTTTCCGCATCCATGGCGTCGTGCAGCTCTCGCACGTGGTTGTTTGCTTTCACACATCCAGTCTAGGAAATTTCCGGGTAACTACACAGATGTGGCCCGGAGATGACGGTTGTAGCCGTCGATGAGGTGATCGACGTCTCGGAGATTTTCGTACGGTTCCTAGTTACTATGCGCGACGTCGTAGCCGTGCCACTTGACGAGATATTATGTCGTCTTGCCTCGTCGTTGATGGCCGAGGATGTCCTCGATGACGTACTCCGAGTCTTCATCCACTTGAACGGGAGGCGGAGGAGGGACATCTCTGCCAGGGACATTCTCCCCCGGGTCTCGGTAGTGTTTGAGTATGCTGACATGGAACACCGGATGAACTTGCATAGTGTCGGGGAGTTTGAGTGGAAAAACCACACGGGTTTGCATGCGCTCGATCTCAAATGGTCCCAACCACCGGGGTTTGAGCTTCGAACAGCCGGTTCCGTGGAGCTTGATGTTCGCTGAACTAAGGAGGACTTTGTTGCCAGCGGTGAAGATGTCGTCGCTTCGATCTTGGTCGGCTGCTCACTTCATCGCTACTTGTGTCTTCACGAGAGTCTGTCGTCTTTCCTCCTAGACGGTGGTGAACGTCGACTGCGGGGATGTTGCTGCGGCTTTGTAGTCCGGCTGGTGTGGCGGGAAGTTTGCCACACACCACCTCAAATGGGATTTTACCTGTTGCGGTAGAAACTACCGAGTTGTGTGCGATTTTGGCGGTTGGGAGTTGTTGCGTCGAGTCTCTCCCGTGAGGTTTGCATATTATTCGAAGCAGTTGTTTGAGCGCCTGATTTGTTTGCTCAGTTTGACCATCGGTTTGGGGATGAAACGCCGTCGAAAGTTGAATTCTGCTACCGTAGCGAGTCATCAATTCGCGCCAAAAACGGCTGGTGAATCGATTGTCTCTTTCGCTCGTGATGGTTCTCAGTACGTCGTGTAGCCATACGATGTTGCTTAGAAACAGCCGTGTTGTTCCCTTGGCGGTGACGGTGGTCGTTGTAGGGATGAAGTGGGACATTTTAGAAAGGGTTCGGTTACGATATACCCAGTTTCCGGAACTATATAACTCATTCACCCGTCGTCGAGCGAGAAATAACCTAGCTACACATCTGACGCCGCGACCGCCAGGCCAGTAAGAAGGAGAAAAGGAAAACGTCGATGTCGAGGCACCATGTCATGCGTCGTCGACGCATGACATGATGCCTCTTCCGCAATATCACAAACCCCAAAAAGGTAGGGTTTGTGAGACTTTCTGCGGACATTTTCGTAACGTTTGCAAGGAGTTCGAGACTCCCCATGCTTTAAACTGGCACCTTCCGGGCCCCGCTACCACGGGGCCCGGCAGGTTCCAGTTTAAAAATAAAACCCGAACCCTCCGAAATTTATCTTGAATTAGTTTGTTTTAGGTTTGTGGCTTTAACCGGGGGTTTGAAAGCTAAATGTCTTACGTTTGTTTTCTGTTTCCTATCAGCCGATGCTGGATTTCCGGAGTCACCCTCGTCATCGAGGACTCCGGCCAATCGACGATCAGCGACGAAAGTCGCTGAACGGGACCTCGCAGGCCGTCGATCGAGCATCGGCTGATCGACGGCTGGCGAGGTGCGATCGTCGCCTCTCGTCCATGACCGTCCATTGGCCGGATGGCAATGACGACTTTTTTTTTGCTCGGGCGTCGACGCATGCCGCGAGCGAGCATGATTTCAGACTGGGCTTTTCAGTTGTTTTTCTGCCGGTGCTGGGCGGATCAGAGTCACACTTTGTGTTTTATGGATATCTGAGCTATTTGGCCCTTTTTTAGAAAACCTTTCGGCGACCACGAGGATGGCGTCATACCCCTCGGGTGTGACTAGTATTCTGGTGATGAAGTCCATGGAGATATCTGCCCATTGTTCCGTCGGAACAAGGAGTGGCTGCAGAATGTCCGGGTGGCCTCGTGCGACGGGAATTCTGTCCCTGACATGTGTCGCAGATTTTGCAGAAGTTGGCCACGTCAGATTGCATCTTGTCACACCAATAGTGTTTCGCCAGCTTCTTCAGTGTCTTTTTCTCTCTAAATTGTCCACCTGGACCGGTGTCATGGCATTCTTCGAGCAGCATACGACGAAGTTCGTCGTTTGGGGGAACTACCACTTGGCGAGTGAAGCGTCGTCGCCAGTAGGGTGCGTCGAGCCAGAATTTGGTTTTATCATATCCGCCGTGCGGGTCGTAGCCTCGTGCAAACAATCGCTGGAGGTAGGGGCTCGCCGAAGTTGTAGGGTTGCCACGTTGGCCATTAAGTCTATTCGGTGGCTGAGTGTGTTTGCCGGATTGGTTTTGCCTGGTCGGTACTCGATTCCACAGTCGAACCCAGACTCAAGGAACTCCATCCATCGAGTTTGAAGTCGGTTGAGATTCAGCTGCATCTTCAAATGTTTCAGTGCGTGATGGTCGGTGCGCACGATGTATCGGCGACACTCCCGGTAGCATCGCCAAGTCTTGAACGCGTGCACGACCGCTAGCATCTCTTTTTCGTGGACCGCGTAGTTGAGTTCCGGTCCTCACAGTTTTCAAGGCATGTAGGCGACCGGTTGTTTGCCGTTCCCATGATCTTGCAGAAGAATCGCACCAATGGCTTGGTTTGATGCATCCGTAGCCATGGCGTAGTCGACTGTTGGATCGGCTAATCGTAGGGCTGGCGCCGAGGTCAGAGCGTTCCGCAAAGCGGTGAACGCTTCTTGTTCATTGTATCCCCACCGCCACTCATTTTATTTTCGAGTGAGGTCAGAGAGAGGCGCTGACACTTGTGCGTAGTCCCGCACGAATCGCCGGTAGTAATTGCGGAATCCGAGAAAAAACTTGAATTTCTGGAACGTTGGTCGATGTCGGCCAATCAGCGACTGTTGCTACATTTTTTTGGATCCATGGTGATCCGTCCACCGTTGATAACGTGACCAAAAAACTCAATCGAACGTCGGCCGAAGTCGCATTTTGAGAGTTTTCTGATAAATTTCTCCATTTGTAGAACTTTGAGGACTTTTTGGAGATGTCTATTGTGCTCCTACGGGATACGGTTGTACAGCAGAATGTCGTCGAGGTACACCGTGATAAAATCGTCGAGGTACAACCGAAAAACTTTGTTCATTGCTGTCATAGACGTTGTCGGGGAATTTGTGAGTCCAAACGGCATGACCATGAAATCGAAGTACCCAAAGCAAGTTCAGAATGCCGTATTTTCGATGTCGGCGGCTGCCACACATATCTAGTGATATCCGCTACCTAAGACAATTTTGCTGAAAATTCGGGCTCCTCGGAGTTGGTCAAAAAGTTCATCAACTCGGGGGAGAGGGTAGTAGTTCTTGATGGTAGCGTCGTTCAACGGCTGATAATCCATGCACATCCGCATCTCGACAGTTTTCTTTGTTACGAACAGTACTGGTGCGGTGTAAGGTAACGTGGATGGGCGGATGAACCCCTCACCCGAGCATCTCATCGAGCTGCTTTTTCAGCTCGGTCAGCTCGTGATCGCTCATTCGATAGGCTCAGACAGTAGGTCTGCTGCCCGGCTTCAATTCGATGCAATGGTTGATGTCTCATTGAGGAGGAAAGGTTTTTGGGAGTTCGTCAGGGAAGACGTTCGCAAACTCCTCGATGAGTGGTGCGAACTCTTCGGGTACCATCGCGAACTTTGTCCAGGCTGATGAGGCCGATGATGAGTCAGGTGCTGGCACTTCTGCTTCTCCCATTGGCTCGAGATGTATGAGCCACGCACGGGCTCCTCGTCAAATACAGTGTTTGGCCACGTGAAGCGGTATTGGCTACACAGGTTGTCGCCTTTCGGCTTCCGTTGCTTCCTCGATTGCTTCTACCTCTACTGCTTCCATTGTTGGCTTCCGTCCCGCACGTGGAAGTTGTGGTTTGGCGCCTTCAATCTCCATGTAGACGTCGCCGTTGTTCCAGTCGACCTGCGGATTGTGCCGGTATAGGAAATCTCGTTCGAGGATGATTTTGTGATGGCTCATTGGATAAGCCCTCCAGACCGTTACATCTCAAAGATCTTCCACTTGTAGTCGTAGTGGTTCTTGGAGTCTGAGTATCTGTAGTCTCCTGTCGATGGTTTCCTTAACCAGGGGTCTTCCTTCAAACACCCCTGGTTAAGTCTGCAAACCCAGCTTGCGAACCATGTCGTTGCTTATGAAGCTACATGAAGCTCCTGCATCTAGTAGCACTGGTACCGTTAATGCTGCACACGAATCCTTGGGTTCGTGAATCTGTTTCACGAATCCCGAATCCGGATCCGGATTCACGAATCCGGATCCAGGGTCGGGTCTCATTATGGGATTCGGGAATCCACAAACGAATCCTGGAAGGAACACAGGGTGAGGGGGGGGGGGGAGAGAAAAAAATGACCAGGTCCTGCTCATCTCTGGCTCTTGACCAAGGACGCCTGCGAATTCAACTTCCGAAGTTTTGAAACCCCGGAAGCTGACGACTGCACTAACCTGCGGAGATCGTGCATGTGCCAGGTCAACGGCCTGACACATGCACGAAGTTGACGAAAAGGAATTCGCCACTCGCTCGCACATTTTTCACGAGCGAGCGGCGATTCAGTGCGGACCACTCAGGATCTTGCAGTATGTTTGGCTGGCACACAAAACCTGACTCATGTCCGTCGGCCAAGCCAGGTCATCGAAGCCTGGCATTGAGCCAATCAGGTGTCATACCTGACTGGCAGGTATGGCTTCCAGAGCGATGGAGACACAACCACATCGCTCACGCAACAAACGGGAGTTGCACTAGATGTCATCCGATATTTAGTTTAGGAGCCATGTATTTTCTTGGCCGCAAAACTAAGACCACACTAAAGGATTCTCCAAGATTTGTGAATCCACAAGGATTCACGAATCTTGGATTCGGATCCGCGAATCCGGATCCACAAGTGGATTCGGACTCACGAATCCGAATCCAGCTTCAGATTCGCGAACCGGATTCGGTGTGCAGCCTTAGGTACCGTTCTGTGACTTCTGCATCCTCGAGGCAGAACTTTTAGCAGTATCGTCGGTTGGTGATCATCATACCCCTTGTCGAACTTTGCGATCTCAGAAATCCTCTGCAGCGATGTGGGCCATTCAGATGGGTGATCGTTTGTCACAGATCGCTCCTTAAGGACAAGAGTTGTGCCTTTTACTCCTGCCCTTCGCCGTTTCTCGACTAATGTTTCTGTGAATTCCCCCCTTTTTGGCTTGCTGCTTGCTCCGACAATGGTCAGCGATGTGCCAAAAATTTCTGCAGTTGTAGCAGGTTCACGTATCTCTCTGGTCGACGGTGTCCACTTCCATCGGATTCGAGAAGTCCGTCGACTGGTTTTTTTCCATTCCCACGATACATGTGGTTAGGAAGTCGCCAGCCGTAGGATTCTTGGATCCGAGCGTTGTGGTCGGCAATATCAATCATTTCTACTACTGCAATCATCAGCGGCAAGTTGTTATGGATGCCAAAAAGGTGATTGCTCGCTGGGTTTCTCTTTTGAGGTCGTTTTTGTATTGAAAATAGAGTTTGTATTCTCACCGGAGTAGACATCGCCCCCGACAAACTCTATTTTCAATACAACAACGACCACACTAGATTGCTGACGAGATTATGATGGCACACGGAGATTATGATGCATGGCCGAGTACACACGGAGATTCTGCCACACTAGATTGCTGACGTACACGCTGGAGCTTGTACCATGCATCATAATTCTCATTCAGGCGTCCAAAGCGTGCAGGCATCGCGTATGAGAATTCGTTCCAGTCGGTTGGTGGCATAGGCGCTTTTTGCTGCTCTAGGTTGATCGGCTCCAAGGGTAGAACGCCTGCGGTCGGTGATGTGAGACGGGCACCGTGAGCCGTTGATGATGCTCCGCTGGTCTCCTACTACCGTTGGATGGTCTTTAGATCGGAAGACCAACTTTACGCCGTGCCACGCAAAAGTGTGGTTGCGAGGTCATTTTTCTTCGCTAGCAGCGGTGAAGCACACCTCCAAACTCGTCAGCAACATCCGAACCGTTGGTCCTTTTGACTTTGCAGGATCGAACGGTTCTGGTGGAGTCGTACGGATTTTGGGTTCGCTCAAGAGTTGGGAATTTCTCTCGATGAGCACCGCTTCACGCGCGCTTGCATTGTGAAGAGCCTCCATCGCGGCGTTGAGTTGTTGGAGCAGGTGGTTGTTGATTCCTTGGAGGGCGGAGATCCTGTTCGCCAGTTCCTCATTGATCTGCGCCTGTCGTCTTGTGCCTCTTGTCATCCCTGCTGTCATTGTCGAGGCTGTCCGTAGGGACGGCTGGTTTATCGCCGTCGGGTCCGTGACCGGGTAGGTCGCTGAAGCCGTAGGGGTTGTTCCAGCTACCGCAAGGCCTGCCATGCCATCATTTGCTGTCGCTTTAGGGTTCGCGTGCATCGGCACATTCTGCTCCTCCATCGCCAAAGTCGACGCGAAAGACCCGCTACTTGTCGTCGGTTGCGCTTGCTCGCCTCACGTCCTAGTCGCGAATTCTGCGATGTCTTGATGTGCAAGATGCGCTGAAGACATGTGCGAGGCAGTCCTGTGGATGGATAATGTAGTTGAATTCCTCTCCAACACCGTTGCGGTATGATGCCAAGTGTTATGCCGGACGGAACGTAGATGGTGAATAGGTAGAAGTTACGAGGCAAAGCGTGATTTAGAAATTGGGACACTTAAGCAATTTATAATTAGCACTAAGTGTACTTTGATGACAAGATTCAAAATGGTCGAACATATATACAAGTGTCGAGATACGAATGAAGCATAGTCAGGGTCATTGGGTTGAATATCGAGCGGCGTGTGCGGAGTTGCATCGTGAGTGGCCGGATTCGAGAAGGTCTGCCGAGAAGTTGGGGATCTTCAAGAATCGACGGTGAAGATTCAAGATGCATCCTTATAAATCCATATTTGCCGTGACGCGTCGAGAAGTCGACCAAAAGGTCGTGACACTTCTGCTCCGAGGTTCGCGAGAGTGGTCAAAGCTGTCAGAAGGTTTGAGAATATCCACTGAGGGTGGGACAGTTGGCCAGTTTTTCCTCAGCCGTCAGAGTGAATATCGCGGTTCTCGCGACACGATGGGCTGTTTGTGTAATAACAGAAGTGCCCACTTGAGAAGCTTAGGGACTTGTGTACGTCTGGTACGTAACACATAGGTAGTTCGCAAGGATTAGGTGCGGGAAAAAAGAAGATTTGGGGTCTTGGGAAAATGTTTAATTCGTATTAAGCAGTAGGCGTACTTCGATGACAAGTGTCGAGTGCGTCGAACACTTATATTCAATGCCGAAAATGAGAACGAGGCATAATTCAGGTCACTGGCGTTCCATCCGAGCGACTCGTGTGAGGTCGCGTCGTGAGTGGTGGATCCGACAAGCTTTGCCGAGAATTCAAAGGGCTTCGAGAACATCTCCATGCTTCTATGTAAAAGTCGAGGGTCGTTGATAATTCGACCGAACGATATCCAAACATCAATATGGTTTGTGGCACTTCTGTTAGACCATTCTGAAAAGTGGTTGAGGTTGCCAGAAACTTGTGGAATGGGACACTGGAGGTTGGGGCAGTTAAACCAAAATACCCTCGGCTGAACGACAAAAAAATCCGGAAGTCGTCGTGCGGTGGGCCATAAATGTAAGAACATAAATGCCCATTTGCGAGTTTTAGGGACTCATGTACATTAAGGACGTAATAATTCCCCCCCTTTTAGCCACGACGTCACGGCGCGCTAGTAGACCTAGGCTGGTGACGGCGAAAGTAGCCTTCAGTCGTTTTTCCTGTTGGTTCTGTATTTCATACACACTGTGATCTCTGGCCTTGTTGCACACCTCACTTGCCACTGATGCAGGTGACTGAGAGAGAAGAAACGGTGCTGCCGGCATATTCATCGTCACTGAGTCATTGTCGTTGCCCATGGGGACACCGGCATCATTTATGGCCACAGTGTCGTGACGTTGGGACACTGCGGTGTGCAGTGAGAAAACAAAACACAAGAGAAAACAAGATGGGAGCTAGAAACTATGCTAGAGCACAGGTTGGGGCAGTAGCGTTGTTGATGCAGCGTGCGGGATTCCACGCTCGTTGCTTAGTCTGCTGCCCCCTCCATTTATGGTTAATCACCCCTTCAAAATACACTTTTCATTCAATGTACACGTCAAAAGCATGCACTTAGAAGTTTCATGGTACCTTCCTGGAAGATGTAACACACTTTGATTTTTATTTTTTGTTCACATACATAACAGTGAATTTGCACTGTTAAAACATTGGCAAGTTCGTGGAAGGATTAAATTAATTTCTCATTACCGAATAAAAACCATGAATCCGTGTTTGACAACTCTGTATGCATTTTCCCTAAACGCACCTACTTCTGTACAGAAAATAATAATGTGTTAGGAATGTCAATACTAGGAACACCTATTTTTGGGAACGAAACACATAAGGTACATAATATACGAGAAAAGACATCGTCGATGATGGCTTAGTTTTGTTTCCGACAAAAATGTAGTTTGCATTGTGTATTATTCTGTTTTTACCGCATCAACGACCAGCGACAAACGTCGCAGGTGAATCGCGCCCTGAGGCGTCAATATGGATGTTTAGTCGAGCTTTCGCATCGACGGCTAGCGAGGGGCGACATCGGCGGAATCGCCGCCGGTCGTCGATGTGCCGGAGTTTTAAACCGGCACTTGCAAACCCGTCCGGACGCACGTGGAAGTCCGCACCGAGTGCAAACTTCGATGCGAGGTTCCACGTGGCTTTGGTCAAGGGCGCACTTGACTTGCACGCTTGACACAAGCTCGACTCACCTACGCGCGCACGTAAATGTATCAATGTCATTGTCGGTCACCACAAATCGTCGATGGTCGAAGATCGGTCATCTTCTATCGTTGATTTCTTACAATCGGCGGTGACCATGTGTCGACACACTGTCGACTCCGAATACACTAGTGTATATGTTTTTCGTCCATCGCACAAAAAATGATACATTCACCAGCTACACTGTCCCAATACACACTTGCGTTTTGGGGGGGGGGGGCATCGATGGCCGGCTTTGCCCCCTATTCCTCCCCAAAATAGACAAAGTGTATTGGGCGAGTGTTTCGAGTGGACGTGCATGAAAGTTATTACGTACTGAGGACAACGTATGAGGAAACGGCGACCACGAACTCAAGGTCCCTCCCCCCCCCTCCCGAACTAAAAAGTGTATCGGGATAGTGTAGCGGGGCGTGTATCGTGATGACACTCGTAAATGTACACATATGTATTTTACACTAGTGTACATTTCCGGTGGTCGTCACAATACACTCCTCGCTACACTGACCCAATACACTTTTAGTGTTGGGAGGGGGGGGGATCGAGAACTGGTGACCCCATCCCCCCGACGAAGGTGTTTTCTTAAAAAACTAGTGGACTACATCCGCATCGTCGATTTTCCAGAATCGGCGGTACATGTCTGTCGAGAGACTATTTAAGTCAAATACAGTAGTGTACATTTGCTAAGGTCACCACGATACACTCCCCACTACACTCACCCGATACACTTTTCCACTTGGGGGGCGGGGGTATGTCAGATTGCGAGAAAGGACAAAAACAAGTCCGGAGCATATCGCATCCACATCCTCGAAAGAAACGTATTTAGTATACATATATCTCTATTAATAGTATATCTGATTTAGGATTGACAAATGCAGACACAGTCAATTCCAAGACAGTAATACGCCGTCTAAGTGAGACATATTCTACGACTTACATATTTTTTAAAGGTTGATTTCTACGATTCAGGTTAACTTCTCAGGCACGACCTACACAGTAAATCATGTGAACAAAACATAAATAAGTCCTAAAACAATTTTGTGGAAAGTACCTTAACGCATATGTCTTATACACTGACAATGTTGTGTATAAAACTACCACGATTAACTATACCTCGCCCCCTCAGTCTGCCGCCGTAGAGTCTAAGTCTGAGTGCTCTGGGATTGTTACTCAGAAATTTGCGCGCCAGTGTTAGCGCCAGAAAGCAGTTGAAAACTGGAAGTGACTGATTAGGAATGAAGAATGAGCAACAATGGGAGACCCCTCCAAGTTCTAGCTCCCACCCAGCTCTGTAGAGCTTGTTACTCAGCTAACCAGCCAATCAGAAAATAGACCAATTTTCTAGCAGGCAGGGTTTTCTCGGTGAGCCCTGCCATACGGCCGACAGCGCAAAACCCGGGCGGCGTCCATTTTGCCTAAAAACTGGACAATACCATAATATGCACGCTGCGAACACATTCGTGCAGACAGAATCAGCTAGAAAAATAACAGTGAGGAGTTATGGCTGCCTAAACCCAGGCAGCGTCTACGCTAACCCCTGGTACCAACAGTGCCAGAAAATCATGAAACTTGGACCCTATGCATGACATAGCACTGCTTACGCAGCAGCACAGTAAAACATGGTGCTGGACATGTACAGACAGCATATGCAACGACAATGCCTGTCGGTGGCACGATTTCTGAGGAGGTTTGCTCATGGAGCTGAGCACGAAGGAGGGAGGAGGCTCCAGCAATCTACGTGTAGGCCTGAGCGTGCGTCGGCTACACCGGACGACACTCCATTAGCGTCACGTCTCGCCTTCAGTCATTTACATGCTGATGTACACAAGTCGAGAGGACACAAGAGAGTACAAGTGAGAGATGTGAGACAAAAACCAACACTCCCCCATGACTCATAGCCATAGTGAGTGGAGTGAGTGGCATTGTTCCAGGCTGAACAACGCCCGGCTGGTGGAGAACCGACCGATCGGGGTGAAGATCTGGTCATAGTCAATCCTAGGGACTTGAGCAAACCCCTTGGCTGTGAGACGAGCCTTGTACTTGTCCAGGGACCCGTCTGGCTTCCACTTTCGCCAAAGAACCCACTTGGCACCGATGGCCTTACGACCCGGGGGGAGGTCAACGAGCTCATAGACATTATTTTTCCGAATGGCGGCATGCTCGTCGGTGCATGCAGCCTCCCAGTGAGCATCCTCGGGAGACGCCCGAGCCTCACGTAGGGTGCCTGGATACTCTGGTCGCTTCGTGGGGCACACAGTGAGGGCGTGCACGTCCCGTGTCCCTGGTGGCATCCGCGTAAGCGTGGCTGCAACGGCATACTGGTGCTCCTGATGGAGCAAGGCATAGCCCAAAGTTCACCCTGGATGTAGGTTAGTGATGGCTGACAGTGTGGCCAAGCCAAGTGCCTTAGTGCTTGGGTCCCCACTCACGACCGTGGGAGTGGATCTGACATGAGGTGAGGAGCCTCGTCGGATGACAAGGGGTCGTGGAGTGAGAGGACATGAGGAGGCGGCCTGAGTGCTCACTTTTGGCCTGGGTCTGAGGCTCTCGCGCGGACCACGTGTGTAGCGCGCCAATACGGACGAGGCAGCTGGCCGTGAGGGGCTGGCGGATGCGGACGGGGTAGCCGGCCTTGAGGGGATGGCGGACGCGAACGGGGAAGCCGACCCTGAGGGACTGTCGAACGCGGACGGGGCAGCCGGCCTTGAGGGACTGGCAGGCACGGACGAGGCAGTCGGTCCAGAGGGACTGGCGAGCACCGACGAGGCAGCCGACCCTGAAGGACTGTCGGACACAGATGGGAAGCCGGCCCTAATGGGCTGGCGGACACGGACGTGGCGGCTGGCCCTGAGGGGCTGGCGGGCACGGACGAGGCCGCCGGCCTTGAGGGGCTTTCGGACACAGATGGGGCAGCTGGCCCTAAGGGGCTGGCAGACATGGACGGAGTAGCCGGCCTTGAGGGGCTAGCTGACACGGACGGGGCAGTCGGTCTTGAGGGGCTGGCAGACACGGACGGGGCAGCCGGTCCTGAGGGGCTAGCGGACACAGACGGGGCAACCAGCTTTGAGGGGCTGTCGAACATAGATGGACCCGTGGGCGCAGATGATGGAACGCCCGTCTGCGGATGGACGGAGGTCAGACTCGCCACTTCCCCATGCGACGGGAGGAACATCAACGCGTCAAAAAGAATGAGGTCACGAGAAAACAGGTCCTCAAAGAAGAGGGCATCGTGGGACTCCATGATGCAACGTCGAGTGGGATCCCAGAAGCGCCATGCCTTCGACTGACGTGAGACACCGAGGGAGGTGCACGGACGACCGCGAGGTCCGAGCTTGCCACCCTGGTGTGGGACAGGAAACCACATGATGGCTACGCAATCCCAGACCCGGGCTGGACGCAGGTTGGCGCGTTCTCCACACCAAGGCTCGTATGGGGTCGATTGACGAGGAATGGATCCGTGGGGAATCCGGTTCGAGACCCACGTCATGTAAGTCATGGCCTCGAAGTAGAAGCCATCAGAGATGCCGGGTTTAACCCGCATGGTGCAGACGTCGTTGGCCATGGTGCGGTTCCATCGCTCAGAGACGCCGTTCTGGGCTGGCGTGTAAGGCGTCGACGTCTCATGATGGATACCACGGGAGGTGAGAAAGAGTGTGATCTCTCCCAGAAACTCACCCCCGCGATCAGAACAGAAGCGGCGGAGAGGACGACCACACTCACGTTGAGCACGGACAAGCCAGTCCCGAATGGTTGGAGCGACGTCGCTCTTCTGCCAAAGACAAAAGACCCAGCGATAGCGAGAATAGTCGTCCGTAAATGTCGGGACATAACGATCGTGCTCGCCGACTGACTCTGTCGCGAGGGGACCCATGACATCAGAGTGAACCAGGTCGAGCGGGACGGACGCTTGAGAGGTAGAGAGGGGTTAGGTGGAATGGTGCATCTTCACCTGAGCACAATAAATGCACTCAGTGGGACACATCAGAGGAAAGGAGGCTGGGTCAAGGCCCGTGGCTAGCTGCGTGCGAAGCATGCTGTCAACAGCGGAAAATGGACGTGATAGAGGCGGCGGTGCAGGAGACGTGTGTGTTACGGAGACTGTGCTAGTAACAAACATGTGGCCATTGTCGGCCGACAGGGAGGAGACAGAGGTAGAAGCAGGCAGGTGCGGTACGTGCCACAAGTTGCTTTGGGCGGTGGCATGCAAAACGACACGACCGGACGGACACAACGATATAGTGTCCACACCACGCGGATGTAGAATGCCCATGCTCATGCGATCAAGGGTGGTGACAGATGAGAGGTTGAGCTCAAGGCCAGGGACAAAGAGAACATCAGTCAGGAAGACATCACCAGCTTGACCACGGAAACGAATGGCGTCGACACCACGAGCGGGTAATACCTGACCAGAACACGTACGAACCCGGGTGACATTGGTGATGGGACCAAGAATACTGAAAGCCTCGCGTGAGGCCGTCATGTGATGCGTGACCCCAGAGTCGATGATCCAGGTCTTTTACAGATCCTTGACCGGTGTAGCCAGGTTGCTGACATTCACATGGCAATGGGCGAGCGACGCTGACGAAGTGGACGGAGGTGCAAACCGGGACTGCCTATCATACAACCAGGAGACATCATCACAAAGAGGAGCAAGGGAGCAAGGCATAGCAAAGGATGGGACAGACAAAGATACATGACATGATCATAGCACCGACTCTCTCAGGCAGGGTGGGGAGGAACTAGCAACTACGCAAATCGCACTTCCCTAGGGAGGAGGGCGAGGAAGGCCGAGCTGGAATGCGATGAACTGCTCCAGCTGGGGCTCGTGGGCCGAGGGTCTGACGGAGCAGACTGAATACGGTGTAACGACGCCAGAGTCCAAGAAGGGGGAGGAAGGCGCCACAGATGGAGGAGCTAGCGCGGATGGCTGTGGATGAGGTGCGAGCGGCGCAGATGCGACAGGAGCANGGAGGTGCAAACCGGGACTGCCTATCATACAACCAGGAGACATCATCACAAAGAGGAGCAAGGGAGCAAGGCATAGCAAAGGATGGGACAGACAAAGATACATGACATGATCATAGCACCGACTCTCTCAGGCAGGGTGGGGAGGAACTAGCAACTACGCAAATCGCACTTCCCTAGGGAGGAGGGCGAGGAAGGCCGAGCTGGAATGCGATGAACTGCTCCAGCTGGGGCTCGTGGGCCGAGGGTCTGACGGAGCAGACTGAATACGGTGTAACGACGCCAGAGTCCAAGAAGGGGGAGGAAGGCGCCAGAGATGGAGGAGCTAGCGCGGACGGCTGTGGATGAGGCCCGAGCGGAGCAGATGCGACAGGAGCAGCAACGGTCACGGCAGTGGTGGCAAGGCGATGCTCGCGCTAGCGACGCATGGTGGAAATTATGCGAGCCTCGTCAGTCGGGAGCGGACACGTGAACCACACGTGTCCTGGCTGGCCACAGTTGTGGCAGACGAGGCTGGCGCTGCCGGATCCGCTAGTCTGCTACTGAGGTCAGAATCAGCTAGAAAAATAACAATGAGAAGTTATGGCTGCCTAAACCCAGGCAGCGTCTACGCTAACCCCAGGCACCAACAGTGCCAGAAAATCATGAAACTTGGACCCTAGGCATGACATAGCACTGGGCACACAACATCGCAATCAAACACGGTGCTGGACATGTGCTGACATCATATGCAGCGATAGTGCCTGTCGACGGCACAACTGCCGAGGAGGTATGTCGATGGAGTTGAGCACGAAGGAGGGAGGAGGCTCGAGCAAACTGCGTGTACGCCTGAGCGTGTGTTGGCTCCACCGGACGACACTCCATCAGCGTCGCGTCTCGCCGTCAGTCATCTGCACGCCGATGTACACAGGCTGGGAGGACACAATAGATTACAAGTGAGAGATGTGAGACAAAAAACAATAATGGGGGGGTGAAAGACAGCTTCCTAGCACTGGTGTCGCTGGCGTGGCAGTACAAGCCGGCCAGTTAACTCACTAGCACACTCAGGTGAAGGTGAGAACAACAAGGGGTTGGCTAGGGACACAAGTACAAGTGTCAGAAGCTGCAAATACTGAATTGTGCAGAAGGAACAACTGAGGCCTGAACAACCTAAATAGTGTCAAGGACCTAGTGGATGCACACACACGCGGCACACAAGGACGCTATTTTATAGCAGGACAGAACAGTGGCAAAAACACAGATTTGGCCATAACTCCATGCAGACATGTCAGAACGACGAGCCGTTTGAACCAGAACGGCCGCATCGTCGAGATCTACGTCCTGATAGGTTACACGTCTATGTGCTGTCCCACAGCATGAATCTAAAAAATACGAGAGTCTTATGGGCGCCCGTCACCGCTGGCCGCCGGTCTTCTGCCACCATCGCCAGTCTATGGGATCTCATGGATGGACATGAGCTGAGGGGTCACCGTAAGCCGTGTACAATACACACAACAACACTCCCCCATGACCAAAGGGTGAAACACGTCCATGCACATGCAAACACTGATGCTGTACAGAGCAGGAAACGCACAGCCGTTGTAGGCAATAAACAAAGCACACGCAAGGTGGCACATGAGGAATCAACCTGCAACAAGGATGGGGCAGAGTCCCACGGAACGAATGGCCACATGAAACTTTGAACGACCCAGAGCCTTGGTTAGAAAATCTGCGCACTGCCTGTCAGTGCCCTCGTGGATGACTCGGATCTCACCACAATCAACCAGATCACGCACGAAGTGGTGCTCAACATTGATGTGCTTTGTGCATGCATGGAACACACCTGAGTTCTTGGCGATGGTCTCCGTTCTCATGTTGTCATACTGGAGAACCACGGGGGGAATGGACTGACGCAGTTCACACAACAGACGGACGAGCCAGACACACTCCGCTGCACCGGCGCCTAGAGCAACATGCGATGCAGCCCTGCTTCTCACTTCACCAGGACACTGCAGTACCTCCAATGAGAAAGATTTAGTTGGTGCGGCTTTTGCCATCTGGACTCCACGCCCAGTCATTGTCTGTGTACCCATCGAGCACAACGGACACCTGCTCACGAAAGCACATGCCGAAGCGTGCGGTGGAGAGGATGTAGCACACACACCAGACTGCGGCCTCCAGTGTTCGCTGGCGTGGAGCCTGCGAGAACTGGGCAAGCAGGTTGACAGTGAAGGCAATGTCGGGCCGTGTCATGGTGGCCAAGTACATGAGTGAGCCAATGACTCGCAGATACAGGTCAGCTGGGTCATCCACCTTCAGGGCAGCCTGGCCCTCAGGGGTCATGGGCGTGGAGGCCGTGCGGACGGCAGTAAGGAGGTCGGCAAATCGCTCCCCCACAGTCTCTGCGTAGCGTCCCTGATGGCCACGGAGTGTGCAGTGGACATGATCACTCACGATCTCCATCCCCCAAAATACAGAGGCCTCACCAAGATCTTTCATCTTGTAGGCTGTGGAGAGGGGCCTTGGCGGCGTTCAATGCTCCCAGGTCGGGCGAGGCGATCAAAAAATCGTCCACGTAGACGAGGATGGCAGCGAGCGGTGCTGGGGACTGTGAGAGGAACATGGATGGGTCAGCATCACTCTGAACGTACCTAGCGCGTCTCAGCGTGCTGGTGATCTCCTGATTCCACCAAAGAGGTGACTGTTTCAGGTCTTACAAGGCCTTCCGCAGCCGGTACATGCAACCGGTACCATCCTCAAAGCCGGGTGGCTGGACCATGTAGATCTCCTCCTCAAGGTCCCCGTTCAGGAACGCGTTGTTGACATCCATCTGATGGAGTTCCCAGTCGTGCTGTGCCGCTTGGCTCAGTAGCATGAGCGTGGTTGTCATCCGACCAACAGGGACAAAGGTCTTGGTGTAATCCACTCCAGGGACCTGCGAGAAGCCCTTTGCTATCATGCGTGCTTTGTAGCGCTCCACAGTGCCGTCTAGTTTTAGCTTCTTGCGGAGAACCCACTTGGCCTTGATGGCCTTGCGGTTCTTCGGCAAGTCTACCAGCTCAAAGACGCCGTGCTCTCGGATGGCATCGAGCTCAGCCTAACAAGCAGCACGACACTGCTGAGCGTCGGGGGCTAACAAGGCCTCAGGCAAGTTGGTGGGATCGGGAGACAGCAGTGGTGCACTGCGAGTGGCCAGGGCGTATGCCGTGGAGGGAGGGGCGACCGTCACCATGGACTCAGCCGCATCTCGAGCGAGGTCGCGCTCATGAGCAAGTAGTGCCATGCAGGTGGCACAACTAGGGTGAATCTCAGTGAGGCCGCGAGCACTCAAGCGAGGGCCTTCGTGCTCGGGTCACCGCTGACGATGTTGTGTGCGGGGCGAGGGCGGAGGCGTCCGCCGGGTGTCCATGTGTGAGGGTCCGACGGGGTAGGAGCAGTGGCCGTTGCTGACTCACATGCTAGTGTGGACCGCACGACAGGCGTACCACTAGAGGCTGGCGGGGCTACAACAACCGGGGACGGCCCCATGGCAGATGCAGGCATGTCCGCGGCCGGAGGCTGAGACGGCTCAGAGCTAGACACGGACGCGGACACAGGATCAGGCATAGCATCAGACGCAGAATCAGACGTAGGATCAGGCAGGGCCTCAGACGCGGAATGAGACACAGGATCAGGCAGGGCCGCAGACGCAGAAGCAGGCTCAGACGCAAACTCGGGCACGGGCGAGTACGGAGAGTTGGGGACGGAGGAGCGAGCCGCAGATGGGACGGGGCTGGGGGTGTTGGTGGACACAGCCTCTGGGGATAGGCCCGGGGGTGTCGGCGACGGAGTGACCATACTGGCCGGGGGCAATGTGCCAACCGTGACAGGAGCCTCCCCCACACTATGGGGTCCGGCACACCCAGGGGAATGAGCAGCATGATGAGCGTGGATGCGATCAAGGTCGCGGAAGGTGAGATGCTCGAAAAAGAGAGCACCATGGGACTCCACGATGCGGCGTCCCTCAGGGTCCCAGAACCGCCAGGTCTTCGACCGCGGGGCAACGCCGACAAAGGCGCAGATGCGGCCCCGCGGAGAGAGCTTGCTCCCCTACTGCTATAGTGTGAGCTTGACGCAGGCAAGGGAGCCCCAGACACGGGCCAGGCGCAGATCCGCGTGGCGCCAATACCACAGCTCGTAGGGCGTGCGGTGACCTGGGAGGGGGCCGTGCGGAATGTGGTTCCAGACCCAGGTCATGTACGCCATGCCCTTGAAGGCAAAGGCCTCAGGCATGGCGCTGTCCTCGAGAATGGCGTGGACCGCATCCTCCATGGTGCAGTTACAATGCTCTGAGACACCGTTCTGCTGGGGGATGGCGGGAGCAGAGAGGTTTTGGAAGACACCAAGCTCGGTGAAGGAGCAGGCCATGTCACCGAGGTACTCGCCGTCACGGTCAGAGCGAAAGGTCTGAAGGCGGTGGGAGGATTGGCACTCGGCCAAGACCAACCAAGTGCGGACAGCAATGGCGGCATCGCTCTTCTGACGTAAACTGTAGACCCAGCACATGCGCGTGAAATCATCAGTCAATGTCAGGACGTAGCGACCGCGATCCTCCTAAAACTTGACAGGGAGCAGACCGATGAGGTCGGAGTGGACAAGCTCCTAGGGTCGTCGAGCCCTGGAGACAGACACAGGATAGGTGGACCGGTGCATATTGCCTTTAGCACAGGACAGGCAGTCGGTCGTGGGCGGCGCCTCGAAGGACGCCGCATCAAGACCGAGAGCAGGCTGAGTGCGGAGCAACCTGTCGACAGCCCCCAAGTGGACATGGCAGAGGCGTCGATGCAGGAGACGGTGGTGCTCAGGGGACAGAGCACCAGCGACAAAAACACGAGCAGTGGGAGAAGGAGGCAAGGAGGGGGCACTCGTAAAGGACCCAGAGATGTGATACAGATCATCGACGAATGTCCCACTGAGGACGGTCTCCTCGGTCTCGCGCACAAAGATGTGAGCATCGGAATCTGTGTGTGTGATGCCCAGGCCCATCTTGGTGCACGCACGGACAGACAACAGGCTGAGTTCCAGATCAGGGACAAAGAGGACGTCGGAGATGTATACGAGACCAGCGGGCCCGGTGAACTGCACAACCCCGACACCCTGGACAGGGACCTCATGGCTAGCTGCAGTGCAGACAGAGCGAACAGTGCCAACAGGATGCAAGACGACGAAGGCGTCAAGGCGACACGTCATGTGATGGGTCGCACCAGAGTCAATGACCCAGGTGGCATCGGTGACACGCATAAAAGGGGCAACATGGCACTCGGTGACGGAACAAGGCGCGGTAGCAGGGCGCTCGGCGGGTGACATGACAAGGCAACCAGCGGAGCGCACATGAGATGCATGTACCCAAGACACATGATCAGGTCCGTCACGCGCACACGGCTGGACATGGGGACAACCACAAGCATCATCACGCAATGACACAGACACTCCACAAGCAGTTGGACCCCCGGCTCAGTCAACACACTCGCACCTCCCTGAGATGAGCGCAGGGCGAGAAGCTCGTACAGCTCGGCGATTAACTTGTCGCGGTCGGCGAGCGCCTGGTCGTGAGGGTGAGCGGAGGAGTCTGCTATGGCGGTGGACTGCTCTGGGGCGGCTGCGTTAGTGGTGGCTGAGCGGGCGGTCGCACCGGACGTCTGGCGCACACGCGCCTCGTGCACCTACTGCAGGCCACGCGTGACCTTTGCCCAGTCCAATGGGCGGCCGGTCAGACGAGTGCAGTCGGGATAGCGATGGTCACCCCCGCAGTTGAAGCACACGAACCGGCGGCCCGTCGTGCTTCCGGAGCCGCTGCTGCCACTGCTGCTGCTGCCGCCGTTGCTGCTACTACTCCTGCAGCTGCTGCTGTGGCTGATGCTGCTTGTGGTTGTACTGGTGACGCTGTGGGTCCCACCATTAGAACCACCAGCTGATGATTTATAGTCTTTCTTCCCTTGAGCTGGTGCCGCTGTCGCTGTAGACGGCGGGGAGGAGGACTCGGCGGCAACTGCAGTTGAAGAGGTGCTACGGCGAGCGCGGTTTGCTGCGTCCATGCCGACGACCTCCAGGAAGTGGAGGGTGGCCTAGCACTACAGGGTCCCGTCGCTCTCCATGTTGCGCAGCAGGGTCTGGTCGAAGTTGCTCAAGACGCGCGCGTAGTCGGGGTGGATGCCGTAGAGGATGATCTGGAGGGCGGAGTACTGCGCGGGGGCATCGTCTCCCAGCTCCTCGTGCAGCTCGATTGCCCGATGCCAGTAGTCAGCTGCGGACTCCTGAGCAGTCTGGCAGAGGGAGTTGAAGTCGGCGAGGCGCTGGGATGTCAGGGCCAAGGTGGCGCCTTCAAAAAGAGTGATAGCCAGTGCACACGCCGCGCAAGGGTCGGCTCCCGAGCCGGTCAGCGGATTGCCAAGGAACCGACTGAAGTCCTTGGTGAAGTTCGGGGCGGCCTTCATCAGGCCGGAAGCGTCGCGGACAACCATCTGTGTCTGGGCGGGGTCAGACGCCTGGTATGGAGTGAGGTAGTAGGGGAGGACTCCCTTGCTCATGGCCCAGATGCGGAAGCGCGGTTCCCAGGACTTTGAAGTCGTTCCCAGTCCGGAAGACGGGCGGGTCCGACTCAAACCATTTGGGTGGCTTGACCGTCGGCAGAGCGACGGCCAAAGCCACTGTGGGGCCGAGCATAGAGGAGGAAACCCCCTTACCCAGGCGGGCTTGCAAGGCCAGCTCCTCAAAGCTCAGAGGGCGGTGGGATGAGCTCATGCCGGCGTTGGTGCTGGAGCTCGTGCCCTGGAGGGCGGCATTAGCCTCACGCGCTCTGCGGCACGCCTCCAGGTAATGGTGTTAAATCGAGATCGAGACCAGTCTCGATCTCGCTTGTCTCGATTTTTTCTCATCTCGTTGTCTCGTACCGCACGACACGAGACAAAACCGAGACACGTCATGTGTCATGCGAGATCGGTACGAGAATCTCGTACTGTAGTATAAGTCTCGCTTTTTTTCTCAAGTGAACCTTGCCATGTGTGCCAAGGCTGTAACAACCAATCGCGCACTGGAACTGTCAGCACAAAAATGCCGGCAGATCCAGTGTGCGACACTCTGTCTAAGAACGGTCGTGGAGAGTCAACGGGAACATCGAAAATACAATGTATGTAAAAACATATTCAAAACAAACTACTATCATGATCACAATTTCACGTCGTTTATTGGGTAAACAGCTGAATCTACTTCGCGTAGAATGGCAAATTCATTCCCAGTTTTTTTTTCCGCTCCACGTGACTTGCTTGTGCGTGCCAAATGCCGACATGTGCAAACAGCTGGCTAGTCGTTTGTGGACATGTTTCGTGCCCGCTAGTCCAGACCTGCAGTTGTCAGGCGAGATGACTGAGTGACGTAGGGTTTGAATGGTAAACTGGGGGGGTTTGCTTCAACAAAGATGTAAACTCTAGTTGTTTTAAAAAAACTTGCTCGTAGTCAGAATGAAGTCCCCGCAAAGTGGGTGGGCTCCGGCAGCGCGAATCATCGTTTCGATCGCCCCTCGCAACGGTGCAACATGCGAGATTATCTCGGATGTGAGCGAGACCGAGAGGAGATCGAGATGAGCAAAATACAAATCGGTACGAGACCGAGATTTTCTCGTCTTATGTACCCGGGATGAGACATCTCGTACCGAAATGCAAAAAAACGAGTTTGAGATCGAGATGTCTCATCTCGATCTCGATTTAACAGCCCTACCTCCAGGTGGATGAGGCGTGCTCGCAGCAACTCTTCCTCGACCTCCTCGCCGGAGTCGGAGAGGTTCTCCGCGACCTCATCAGCATTACCGTCGTGAGCGAGGTGGTCCTCGCTCGGGTCAGTGGAAGGATGCTGCTGTTGCTGCTGGAACTGCTGTTGCTGAGGCAGTAGGCCCCTGATCAGGTCCTGTAGTTCAGCAAACTGCCTCGTCAAAGTATTGCGGCTCTCTGCCTGTAGGTCAGCCAGCGCGCGCACCTGGCGCGCCAATGTCGTCGGGCTCGGCGGCCGCTGCTGCTCCTGCTTTTGAGGCTGTTGTTACAACTGCGGCTACAGCTGTTGATGCGGCTGCTGCTATTGCTGCTGCTGCCGCTGTGGTGACGACGGCGGCGGCCGACGTTGGCCGCTGACGGAGCTGCCCTCAGCAGCTACATCGGTGGCGGCGCTCGAGGGGGTGAGCTTCGGCATGACGGCCAGTTCCCCCCTTTTCCTGTTGTTGCTGAACACTTCACCGCGGAACCTCACCTTCGCGGAACGCCTCCGTGGAACACCTCCGCGGAACACCTCTGCGGAACAATTCCATGGTACCTCACTACGGATCGTCCAGTTCCGCGGTATACCTCACCGCGGACTGCCGCGGATCAATTAGAACTGGCCGCGGTCGCGCCGGTGCGGAACACGGCGTGGTGCCGCGAACAGCCACCGCGGTCGCGCCGATGCGGAACACGACAGGGTGCCACGAACTGCCGGGGCACCTCTGTCAGTGCGTTCTGTGACCACCGCAGGGCTGTCACAACTGGCGACCGCGGAACCGTCACGGAGTTGCCGCGGACTCGCAACCGCGCAGCACCGTGGAGCTCCGCCGGCGTGTTCCAGAACCGCCACGGAGCTGCTGCAGCGGAACGTCGCGGATCCGCGGAACACCGCGGACTTGCCGCGGCACCGTCACCGCGGGATGACGACTTTGAAACGCTGCGTGCGACCGCGGTAGATCCGTGGTGGTGTTGGCGGATTCCGTTGCAGTCGCTGAGCTGCCGCGTCCACTACGGAGACCTCGTCACCGCGGAACACTGCAGAGTTTCCGCGGAGTGGCTGGTGCTATCGTGGAACAACCGCGGAACCGTCGCGGATTTATCAAGAAAACGGTCAGAACGGTGGTGGGTCCTCCCAGGACCTCTCGCCGAGACAGGGGGCGCTGCTGCTGCTGCTGCTCAAGGCAACGGCTACGGTCGCTCACTGCTACTACGGTTGCTGCGCCTCTGCTACGCAACTGTGCGAGCACTGGCTCGCTGCTCTGATACCATGAAAGACAGCTTCCTAGCACTGGTGTCGCTGGTGTGGCAGTACAAGCCGGTTAGTTAACTCACTAGCACACACAGGTGAAGGTGAGAACAGCAAGGGGTTGGCTAGGGACACAAGTACAAGTGTCAGAAGCTGCAAATACTGAATTGTGCAGAAGGCAATGACAACTAAGGCCTGAACAACCTAAATAGTGCCAAGGACCTAGTGGATGCACACACGCGGCGCACAAGGGCGTTATTTTCTAGCAGGACCGAACAGTGGCAAAAACTCAGTTTTGGCCATAACTCCCTCCAGACATGTCAGAACGACGAGTCGTTTGAACCAGAACGGCCACATCGACGAGATCTACGTCCTGATAGGTTGCATGCCTATGTGCTGTCCCACAGCATGAATCTAAGAAATACGAGAGTCTTCTGGGCGCCCGTCACCGCCGACCGCCGGTCTTCTGCCACCGTCGCCAGTCTCAGGGATCTGCACGTTGATGGATATGAGCCAAGGGGTCACTGTAAGTCGTGTACGATACACACAACAGGGGGGGGGAGGGCAGGTTCCACACCCGCTTGGTGGAGGTGAGACCTCAAGCGAGAGCGAGGTCGCTGCCCATTCGCTCTTGGCTCCCTCCCGGACGGGCATCACATCACTGTCTTGTGACTACATTGCGTTACTGCAGACTTTTACGTCTCTGCATTGTGTTCTAAACCTGTGGAGGTTCCCCTCTCTTGCCTCTTTCATTCCCTACATCCTTTCCCAACAGAAGTTCATGGTATTGTGAACTACAAGCCCATGTGGTTTTATGTTAAAGTTCGTTGGCCACTCACAACTCTGTGCCCTCTCTCTCCACATCCTTTGCAGACACCTGTACAGATTGAGTGACAATGGCCTTACCTGGGAAAGCTACAGGCATGTCAGCTCTGGCAAGAGCCATGGACATTCTCGTGCTGCTGTTGCTGCTAGACCCCGGGACAACTCTTGACACACATGTGGCCATTGTCTGATCCTCTATGATTCTCCATGACTCTGGGATGTGGTAGATGCTAGGGCCCGTACGTTCTCACTGCCATGCCCTGCATCATGTTGCTTGCCTTGAGTGTTTTCTGGGGGAGCTACATTTCCCTGATGCTGATCCACCGTGCCGGGTTCACCTGCGCATTGGTGAGCAGCCACCGTCTCGGTTTTATGCCGAGCGGTCGGGCTCGACCCCCGGGTGGAAGTGTGTGCTCGCTCGGGTGTGATGCCCGTGGCGAGTGTACGCTCACCGGATGCTAAGTCTCTCTCGCTCCCCCTCACCCCTTGTCTTGGTTGTACCTGAGCTAATGAAGGCAAGCTTTCCGCATCCATGGCGTCGTGCGGCTCTTGCACGTGGTTGTTTGCTCTCACACATCCAGTCTAGGAAATTTCCGGGTAACTACTGGTATCAGAGCATGTGAGGCATCTCGCCCACCGCTCCTCGATCCTGGTCAGTTGTTTCTACGCACATCCGAGGCACTCTCGGCCACCTGACCTCACCGCAGCAGCGGATCTTCGCTGCACATCTGCTCAGCGTTGAATGGCAGCGCCACCTCGTTCCATGGTGCTCATCTGAGGTCCGCCCGCAACACCTCGTCCGTTCTCCCACACCCACGGGCTACACCTCGCGGAACCCGATCTCCCTGCTCCCTCATTCGCCCTGAGCACCCTAGGCCATTCTTCCACTCCGGAATACCACTACTGTTGGCAGGTCTGTGCCGTCTGGTGGGTCCTGACCTTGTTTCTTTCGATCGTTCTCGGCTGTTCTCCTCCGCCTGTGGAGCATCTAAGGCCGCATTTGCTGCAACCGCCCTTGACTCCACTACCCATCAGTCCTTGTAGACCTCACCACACCACAACTTCAGCAATTGCTTTCCTCTAGCCAGGTGCGCCGTCTACGTTTCTGAACTGCAGCAGGTCCCGTCTTAGCGGACGCACGGCCCACCTCATCTTCGGACACGGTGCATCTCCACCGTGCGCCCCATCACCTCATTGCACAACACCTCCTCTTGTCTCCCCGTAGCCTGGGTGGTGCGCTTGCCACGAGTATCTCGGCTGCGTCAGCAGCCCACTCGTCCCTCCATGCTGGCGGACGACGATGACACCCCCTTGTGGGTGCGTATGCTCGACCATACCTACTGGCAGGAGGACATCAACGCTGCAACAGAGCGTGAGAGGGAGGGAATTGATCGCCAAGTCTACACACCCGATGACCTACCACCATCACCGGCCTTGTCCCCAAGATGCAACCCACTAGCAGCTCCCAACCTCCTGAACCATCCGCTGCACCTACTCCTGCTCCTCCTCCTACCGCAGCAGGATCTACCACGACATCTACTGCACCCGAGGTGCCCGGCGTCATCCAGGTTCTTCCGGTTCATACTGACTCAATCAGCTTGGCCGGCGCCATCCTGGACGCAGCGGCTGGTGCCGTAGCGACTTTCGCAGCAACAGCCATGGCCTGTCGTGCCCCCGCACAGACGGCCGTTGGCCGGGCAGCTGAAGCATACGCACAGACAGCTGCCTCCCTCACTCTGCTTGCACCTGCTGGCGCCAACATTGCCACACAGATCACATCTACCGCAGCATCTATTGCCACGGCAGCCTCCACAGTAGCAGACGCTACTTCCAGCTCCGTCGGCTCCATCCGAGCGTCCACTGCCTCAGCTGTGCTGACGCCTACCGGCGCCCCGCATGACGCAACATCACCCATCACCACCGTTGTTCTCGTGGCATCGGCCTCTACTGCAGTCGCTGGAGCTACTGCGACAGGACTTCTGTGCCTTAGCGTGGCGGTTGCAAGCTGGGTGGCGGTTCTGTTCTCCTCAGCTGCAGCTATTGTGCCGCCGCTCTTCAATCTTCTCCCTCGTCACTAGTTCGGTGAGCATTGCCTTCCCATTGACTCCTTACCCTCCTTTCATTCTCCTCTTACTTCACTCTCTGTTCCTGTTCCACCTTCCATCATGCCTACACCAGAGGAAGCTATAGAGGCCCTCCAGGCCGCTCTTAGTGAGGTGCAAGCAGAGCGCCGCAAAGCTGAGGATGAGCTTCACCAGGGGCAGGAAGCCCAGCAGGAACTAGCTGCCACAGTAGTCGCACTAGTTATTGAGCAACTGCGTGCCATTCCCACCTTTGCCGCAGTTCTACCTACCACAGAGACTGCCTCAGCAGACTCGTCTGCTCCTCCTGGTGGTGCTGTTGCCAACTCTTCCTCTCCCTCTCTCTCCGCAGTAGCCTTTGCCCGTCCTCTGCTCCCAGCTCGGCAGAAGGACTTTGAAACTCCACCACCACAGTTCACCTCCAAACTCACGTTCACATCCTGGGAGACTCGTTTCAGCGCGTGGGTCCAGGGTGAGCTCCTCTGGGAAAACTACTCGCCTACCAAGGCGCCATTTGTGCCATAGCCTACAGAAGTTGCTCGCGCTGTGCGAGCACTCATCAATGCAGGTCCAGAAAGTCTTCTCGACGACATTGGTACGTACAATGCAGACCCTTTCCGTGGCACGCCAGGTGACCCTGTCGGCGCCTACGCTCTCATCCGCCGCTGCAAAACAGTAACTGGGCACGCTGCCCAGAGTGACCTCACGGTCCAATTCAACACCTTGCAAATGCGAGTGGATGAGACAGCTAATGAGTATTGGACGCGCAACTTGCGCCTACTACGAGACCTCGGTAGGGCCGCCCCCGGCCCTCTTTCCGCCTGCCTCTCCATCGTTGCTGGCCTCATTCCTGAGCTGTCTGACTTGTATCTGGATGTCTCTCAAGCAGAACTTGAGCGCCTTGCCTCTGAACCTGTCCCAGCTGATTCCCCAACTGGGATCGGCACCCTCTTTGACTTCACTGCCTCGCATCTCACCGACTGGTGGAATGCCCTGCAGAACAAGCGCATGCATCGCGCTGCTTTGGCTGCTATCACCACCTCCTCCTCTTCCCCCACTGCCGCAGCTTCCTCTCCCTCGTCCTCGTCGCAGGCGGTAGCAAATTCCACTCAGAGTGTCTTCCGGGGTGGGACTGGTGGATCCGGTCGTGGTGGCGGTCGAGGGGGCAAAGGCCGTGGGGGTGGTCGCGGTGACAAGAACTCGGCCCCTACTGCTGCTGTCTTCACCTGTTGGAACTGTGGCGCCACTGGTCACTCTGCACCAAAATGCACTGCCCCTCGTGGTGATGCCCGTTTGGCCTCCTCCCTGCAAGCCCACTGGGCACGCACCGGTGCTACTACCTCCTCTGCCACTGCTACAGTGACTGTCGCCTCTTCCTCATTATCTCCCACTGGCTCCGCGTTTTCCACCACCTCTGCCTCCCTTCACACGACACCTCCGGCACCCAGCCCCTGGGGTTGGATACCTCCTCCATCTGGCCCTCCGTACTACAGACCCCCGCCCTCTCACTACCACGTACCCCACTGGGCACGTGACGACGGGCACTTCTTTGACCGCTCCTTCGACCGTTCCTCGGAGCGCTCCTCTAATCGCCGTGACGAGGAGCACACCCTTGAGCGTCGGCTGGCGGAGCTTCTTCACCTTCGCTCTCAGGGAGGTGAGAGTGTGAGTGGCCAGTCCCATTTGTCGGTTTGTGAGTCTGAGGTCACTCTTCGTGGTACCTCCTCTGGTCGGGTTCAAGGGGACTTGCCTGATGATTGTGCCTGGGTTGAAGAGTGGCAGTCACACACATACCCCACACGTCTTGGTTGTTCGTCCTCTCTCTCTACCCGCAGCACTGTTGTTGTCTGTCTTGTCCTCCCCTCCACTCGTGCCTCGCCCGGCCTCTGGATCATTGATTCTGGGGCCACGCATCACATGACCTCCTGTCGTTCCTCCTTTGTCTCCCTTGGCCCTGTTCAGTCTGTACGCTCTGTGCGCACTGGCTCCGGTCAGCTGCTCCCTATTCAGGGTGTTGGTGTTGTACGCTTTGTGGGTCCTGGTGGCACTGTCTACCTTCCTGACGTCCTGTACGTGCCTGACCTTGAGGTCAGCCTTCTCTCTGTGACCACCCTTGACGACCAAGGCATGGACTTCTCCTCCAGCCGTGGCCTTGTCTCAATCTCTCTTCGCTCGTCTGGCCGTGTTGTTCTTTGTGGTGTGTGTTGTGATCGCCTGTTCCGTGTCGCGCTCACGTTGCCCTCCACTTCCGCTGCATCTGCTCTTGTTCACGTTGCTCCGTCCTTGTCTCCTGAGCACACTGATCTTCTGCATCGTCGTCTCTGTCACATTCACACCACCACCATCCAGCGCCTTCTTTGCCTGTGGCCCGCCCAGGGCCTTGACCCTATTACGTTTGCTCCTCCCTACACGTCCACCTGTCTTGACTGTCCCAGTGGCAAAATGCACCGTTCCCCTTTCTCCACCTTTGAGTCCACCACTGCTCACCCTCTTGACCTGGTGCATGTTGACGTCTTGGTGGCCTTGGCCGTTATGTCCTATGCTTGACCAATGACTTCTCCCGCTACCGCTGGGTCTTTCCCCTTCGTCACAAAAGTGAAGTCACTGATGTTCTTGAGTCCTGGCTCCCGCAGGTTGAGCGTGCCTGTAACAGACCCTTGCGTTTGTTTCGTAGTGATCATGGTGGTGAGTTCTTTGGTCCCACCTCTCGTTTCCTCTCCTCTCGTGGTGTCCGGGTGGAGTCCTCTGCTCCCTACACCCCTCAACAAAATGGTGTCTCTGAGCGTTGGAATCACACCCTTGCTGATGGTGTGTGTTCCCTCCTCTCTGCCTCCGGACAATCCCCCCTCTTTGCCTTTGAAGCCATGTCGTACATCACTTGGGTCTAGAACCGTGTCCCTCATGGTCCCCTTCCTCACTCTGTCACCCCCTTCGAACGCTGGACTGGTCAGCGTGCAGATCTTCGCCTTTCCCGCGTCTGGGGGTGTCTTCCCTCTGTGTGGGTTCCCTCGGACCACCGCGACGGCAAGCTGTCCCCCCGTGGTCGGCTCTCCCTCTTTCTGGACATCTCCCCTTTTTCCAAAGCGTGGCGCTTCTGGGATCCCTCCCGGTGCCATGTCATTGAGTCTCGTGATGCCCTCTTCGTTGAACACCTCCTTGAACATGACACTCCCCGCCTTGGTGCGTCCCTCGCTCCGCCCTCTTGGGGTGGGGGTGGTTCTCTGCCCTCTGGGCCTTCGGTTCTCCCCTCTGGGCGTCCCGTGTCTCCCTCCGCCGCCTCGTCCCCTGCGCCGAGTTTGGCCTTGCCCTCCTCTCCCTCTCAGTCCTCTTCGCCCTTTGTGTCGTCTGCTCCTCTTACTACGCCTTCTCCTCGGCCGTCTCCTTCTTCGTCTGATGTTTTCTCCCCAGCATCTTTTGCCGCCCCAACTAGCATTGTTTCCCCGCCACTTGTTCTCTCTCCACCATCTGACCCTCCGGTCTCTCCGCCTTCGGCTGTGCAGCCACATCCTGATATTCCTTCCTCCTCCGTGTGTGCACCGTCCATTCCACCGGTGTCACCCTACACTCGTGTCACCCTACACTCGTGTCACCCTACACCTGGGCTCTCCCCTCTACCACCTGAGCCCCTGACTGTTCAAGAAACACGCACGACCTCCGACTCCTCGCTGTGGGAGAAGGCCATGTAGGCCGAACTTGATGCACTTTCTGAGCATAGTGTGTACGAGCTTGTCGACCTCCCACCAGATCGCAAGGCAGTTGCGGCCAAGTGGGTTTACCGTCGTAAACTGAACCCTGACAACACCGTTGAACGCTACAAGGCACGGCTCACCGCAAAGGGATTCTCTCAGATCCCTGGTGTTGACTTTGACGAGACCTTTGCCCCAGTTGGTCGCTACACCACGGCCAGGGCTCTCTTGGGCCTGGTTGCTCAGCATGATTGGGAGCTTGAGCAAATGGATGTTAACAATGCCTTCCTCCACAGTAGGTTGGATGAGGAAATCTAAATGGTGCCACCTAGCTTCTCAGATGGAACGAACCGGGTATGGCGCTTGTGCAAGGCCCTCTATGGCCTGAAACAGTCCCCACGGTGTTGGAACCAAGAAATCACAGCGACCCTTGAAAAGGGAGGGTACAAACGGAGTGTTGTGGACCCCGCACTGTTCCTCAGTGGCCCCACCAAGCCACTTGTCGCCATCCTTGTGTACGTGGATGATCTCCTCATTGCCTCTCCTGATCCCGCCTCTGTTGCGGCAGCGAAGGCACTTCTTCAGGCGACATACAAGATGATGGATCTTGGTCCGGCTCGAGTCTTTCTCGGCATGGAGTTGGAACGAGACTGGGGGCGTCGCACCTTGCACGTCCATCAGGGTGCATACGTACGCAGCCTGGGGGAGCGATTTGCCCCGCTCCTCACATCCATCCCCACTGCGTCCACTCCGATGACACCCGCTGGTCAGTCCTTACTGAATTCTCGGGACATGTCCACACTGGGGGAGACGGTCGATGTGACCGATTACCTCCGTGTCATTGGCTCTTTGATGTACCTTGCCATAACCACTCGTGCTGATGTGGCATTTGCGATGAACTTCCTTTCCCAGTTCTCCCAGTGCCCCCGTGAGCGCCATCTTGAGGCAGCGTTGCGGGTAGTGCGCTATGCCCTCTCCACCCCCCGCATCGGCCTGTATTTTCGTGTACAACCCTCAGTAGTGGTTGACGGCTTCACGGACAGTGACTGGGCGCATGACTCTGATGCTCGCAGTCGAACAGGCTACATCTTTCTTGTCGGTGGCACTGCAGTCTCCTGGAAAAGTAGCAAACAAGGGTGTGTTGCTCGCAGCACCACTGAGGCTGAGTATGTTGCGCTTGGTGCTCGCACATGTGAGGCTGTCTGGCTGTGTCGTCTGTTGCAACAACTGCGTGTACCCATCCGTTGCATCACTCTGCGCTATGATAACCAAAGCACAAAGGCCATTGCTGAGAAGAACGTGTTGGTTGTTTGCGCTCATCGTGCTCTGTTGTGTCCTCCCGGCTTGTGTACATCGGCGTGCAGATGACTGACGGCGAGACTCGACGCCGGTGGAGTGTCGTCCGGTGGAGCCGACGCACGCTGAGGTCGTCTCGCGGTTCGCTGGAGCCTCCTCTCTCCGGCGACGTGTTCAGCTCCATCGGCAGGCCTCCCCGGCGGTCGCTGCCGGCAGTCACTGCCGCTGCAGTCGCTGTCTGCATGCGTCCAGCACGTACTGTCGTGTTTGCGTCGTCGTGCATTGCATAGGGTCCCAGTTGCGTGCTGCATGACCCTGTTTGGCGGTATAAACCGTCGTTGGCACTATCTGGGTTTAGGCTGCCATAACTCCTCGCTACTATTTTTCTAGTAGATTCTGACCGCACG
>SZWC01004548.1:147078-164315 GCA_023375785.1 Penium margaritaceum | reverse complement strand
TCCTACCCTAACTTGCCAGGTCCATTGATACTGGAGATTGTCGGTAAGTTTCATTCATGTTGAGTTGTACGAACTATACACAATTTGAACTTTCTGTGTGGGTAGAGTGCAGGGAGAGAACACCTTCTGTACTCTTCCAGAATATGGTTAACAAGAGGCCATGCAGATTGGGCAGACAGGGTAAGGGCAACCATCATTTGGGGGCCAGAGCAGGACTTCCCATTGCAAACGGTTCCGAATCTTAGCTTGCCTTGTGCCACGGTCAAATTGACCGTGGCACAAGCTGAAATGAGCATCACTAACCATCCAGCTCATTGACCAGGTTAATGAGTGGGATGGGTAGTGATTCTGATTTCAGCTGGACTTAATCATTGAGAGCTTGTCCAACATGGAACTGTTGAACTTGGTTCACAACTGCTACTGCCTTGTGCACCCATACCAACATCCTCGTCCCCCGAATGCTCTGAGTAATGTATTGATGTGTTTGATCATTTCAGTGGGCTTTTGTTTTTTCTTGTGAAGGGCTGAAGTAAAATGTAGTTTCTCTGAGAAGCACCAGCTGGAGTGGTACTTCTGGTTGCCTGTTTCAATAATGTTGGTGTTGTCTCCGTCATGTGCAACTTTGCTCTGTGGTGATATTCGAACTCCAGAAACCTGTTGAAGGGGGAGACTCCTGGACTGATTCAACTGCCTACAGATAAGGCTCTTGTGGAGGATCCCATCTTCAAGTCCTTTGTGGAGAAATACGCAGCTGTGAGTGGAAATTTCTGCCGGTGGACATGACCTCAGACTGTAAGCAGCCGCAGTCATTCCTTTCAGCATTTGGCAAAGCTGTCATGTGGCGGGTGGGCTGAAGGTACCATCCACTTTTCATTGTTACAGCTCTCGCGGTGTTCGTGGTGTTCCATTATGCGATGTTTTTTTTTGGCATGACCTTTCTTGGAGTGGTTGATCTTCTGCAGGATGAGGATCTCTTCTTTGAGGAATATGCAGAGGCACACAAGAGACTGTCTGAGCTTGGGTAAGCAATGAAGTCAGCCGTATTTTGCCATGTGCACAGAGCCTTATTCTTTGCACAATCTCATTCCTCACGAATGCTCCTTCCATGACCCGCGCAGGTTTGCTGATGCTTAATGCTTAGGGATCCATCCAGCCGCAACCTCTCCAAGCGGAAGTGGAAAAGGGTTATGAAGCAAGACATTTTGTCGGTGACAGATTGAAATACTATATATGACATTCTGTTGCATGTCCGCGTATGTGTGAAAAGCAATCAGACAAGTACAGGATCCAATCCTGATGCGCACTCTGACAAGTTTTGCTCACCACCACTAAACTACATGTGTTGTATCTTCAAGGACAAACATATGTACTTGACTGGGGTGAATCTCAATCCAAGACACCTGTGCAACAAAGCACAATGGGCCTATCACTGGAAGCATAGCTGGACAGGACGGAACACAGTGATGGAATTCCCCCAACTTTACTTGCCAACCACTACTCGGGGTCTTCAATGACAAATACCTAAGGTCTACCAAGTGGAAAACAACTGGCTTGACTGTCTGCTTACTCCTGGGGAGTTTTTCTGTACAATCAAATGCTCAAGTGCTGCTTTGGTGGAGCGTTTCAATCAGGTTTAGACTTGAGACAAATCTTGTACACTGTCATGTAGGCTTGCTGCGGTAAAGGGTGTGGATGTTGGCAGCATCAGAACCCCAGAGAGTCAGCAGCCCACTTCGTGAGTATGGATGTGGTACTCGATTCCATGGTTACTAGACTGAGTAGCCCATGTAATAATTGTTGTGCTTTGTACCGTTCCTGTACAGTTTACTGTGACCACTTGGCCGTGTCCATACTCGTGCAGATCCCTGAGGCAGGCGGCCCTGATGACACCGGCGCGACGACAGGCGGCGGACTACCCGTCTGGAGCTGACCGACCACTGTTCCAGAGCCCCAGATGTCACCGGGACTCCTTGCTGTGCCTTCTACGCCTTGCAGGCGCCTTTCGGCGGACTGGGCATGAGGCCCATTTGCATGTTTTCGCATTGTATACTCGCTGTCAGTCGATGGATGCATGCATGTGACCAGTCGTTGCGTGCATCTTTTGATTCTGCACGTCTAGGTTCAGACGGCGTAGGATTCTGACATGTGTGCGCAGAGTTACGGCCAAAACAATGGTTTTGGGCCGGTTTTAGGACAGCTCTTGGACTGCCGCGTGCGACACCCGCCGTGCGCCGCGGCAGGTATTTATGCCCTAGACTTGTCAGTTGTCATCCCTCTCTGCATATGCTATATTGAAGCATTCTGACACTTTGACTTGTGTCTCCTGGCCAAACCCTTGCCGTTGTGTGTACGACCTGTGAATGTCGTCACTGTCTGACTAGGCACTGACGCCCGGTCAGCGGCCGTGTTGCTAGGAAGCTTCTACGCACTTTCTCATGGTATCAGAGCAGTGAGACAGTTCTCACTGAGCTGCGCAGCAGAGACGTAGCAGAGCAGCAGCAGTGAGAGTCACCGCTGCAGCAGACCTTCTGGGACCTGTTGGAGACGGCTGTTCGCCGTCCGCGTACTCCACCCACCACGTGAGATCGCAACTGCTGAGTCAGTAGCAGCAGCGCGTACCGCCACGCAGAGGTGTGTGGCGGCTGCAGTGCTTGCAGCCGCCACTTCCCCCCCCACAGCCACAGCAACAGAGCAGCAGCAGCAGAGGCGGCAGCGGCAGCCGTGCAGCAGCAGCGCAGCAGCAGCGGCCGCCAGAGCAGCGTGGCAGCAGCGGCGGCAGCAGCAGCGCAGCAGCGGCGTCGGCAGCAGCAGCGCAGCAGCGGCAGCGGCACAGCAGCAGCAGCGGCAGTCGCGGCGGCAGCAGAAGCGCAGCAGTGGCAGCAGCAGCAGCGCGCGGCGGCGGCAGCCAGCAGCAGCTGCAGCGCGCAGCAGCAGCGCCGCGCGCAGCAGCAGCCGCCGCGCGCATCAGCAACAACAGCAGCAGCGCAGCCGCCGCTGCCACCGCTGCGCACGCAGCTGCTGCTGCAGCTGACAGCACAGCTGCAGCAGCAGCTGGGCGGAAGCTGCTGCGCAGCTTCCGCGTAGCTGCCGCGCGCCACCGCGCAGCGGCAGAAACGTGACGAAGAAAGAAAAAAAAAGAAAAAAAAGAAAAAAAAACAAAAGGGAGGGGATGAGCTGACGTCAGCATTGTTGGTTGCTGACATCATCAGGTCGTGCTGACGTCAGCAACCACTTGCTGACGTCAGCATTACACTTAGCCAAATTTTCAACCGAAAAAAAAAAGTTGCCAGCAGTTCAAATCCCCGAGAAACGAAGAGAGGTTTGAAATCCGGCAAACTTGACTTGTCGTCCCATAGTGAGCGGCGACATGAGTTCGCCCGACGATAAGGACAAGGGATCAGGTGATCCCTCCTCTTCTTCAGGGGTATTGAGCCCTTGCTCGCAGGCCATTGAGGACCTGCGCAGTGAGTAGGAGGAGATGCGTCGTCTGTAGCGAGAGCAGACTGACGCGATCTGCACGCTGACTGAGCTCCTGCGCGCTCAGTCCACGGCTCCTCCGCGGATTTCTGAGGGAGCTGCCGGCGTTGCGGCCTCCACCCAGCACTCAGCTCAGGTGCCCGTGACAGGTGCCCCGCCTGCTTCACCCCCTGGTGTGGTCTCCCCACCATCTGAGGACCTTCTTGATTCATGCCAGGCTTCGAGGATGACTCCCAGGAGCGGGAGATTCGTCTTCTACAGGAGTGCCTCCGTCAGCTGCAGACGGGTATCCGACCTCCACCCGTGTCCCCGATACGACCGTCACCTGACTTCCCCAGTGATCATCCCCTTCCAGGAGTTTTTCCCGTCACTCGCCCTCCTCAGCCTGCGGCTGCTCTCCCCACGGAGCGGCAGCCAAAGGACTTTGAGGCACCACCTCCACGGTACATCAGCGAGGATGGCTTTGACTGCTGGGAGATCCTGTTTCAGGTGTGGGCCACTTCAGAGGGAGTGTGGCCTTACTACCACAGCCCATACCAGTCTACAGATCCAGCACAGGTGCTGACAGCAACCCGGGCCATGCGAGGGCTTCTCTACGCCATGCCACGCGAGACTGTCGTTGACTTCCGTCCCTTCCTCGGCGAGACTGGCACAGACACCGGAGCTGATCCTCGTGGAGGCTGGGATCTGGCGTTGTCCCTACTGGCCGAAGAGACGCACGCCACGCGTGCGTCACACATTCGTGCTTTCCACTCTCTCCGTCAGGGACCTGCGCAGCCCGCAACAGATTACTGGTGACGCGCCATGCGTATCTACACGCGCCTGGGGACCTTAGGGGGCACACAACTGTGGGCGCTTCGGACGATCATGCTCGGAGTTCGCCTGGAGTACACCGACATATTCACACGCTACAGCGACGCCGCTCTCGAGCCTTTCTCAGCCACCCTGCAGCTGCTCCCGTGGACCCATCAGCTTTTCCTCTAGGTGACGTCGGCCCACGAGGCAGCAGTAGCACATCAGGAGACTTCGCTCGCTGCAGCAGTCCTGGCCTCACCACCGTTTTCCCTCCTGCAGTCACCCTCACCTTCCTCCATCACGACCTCATCTTCCTCCACCTCTTCGACCCCGTCTAAACCCACGCAGACACAGGGCGTTGCAGCAGCTGCCCAGGGGAAGAAGAAGAATAGGAAGCGCGGATCGGGTCAGCAGCAGTCGTCATCCAGTGGTAGCAGTGGCCGCTCCGTACACTGCTACAACTGTGGAGGTGCCCATCGCTACACCGAGTGCCAGCAGCCACTCGACTGGGAGCGCATCACTCGCGGACTTCAGGCTGCCCATGCTGCTCGCACCGCGTCCGGCACGTTGACCGCACACTCCTCTGGACGCGCGGCGACTACGACTGCAGCTGTTCCTGCATCCTCACCGGCGAGCAGCAGTGATCCAGACCCACGTGACCGCACCATCGCCGAGCTTTGTCATCTTCTGGCCCTTCGCTTTCAGGGAGGTGCGAGTGTGTTGTCATCGTCGAGTGGGTCACAGACTGCTTGTTCGTCCGTCCTCGTGACTCGTGATGATACGTGTGGGGGAGCACAGTCCGCATGTGATGATGATGGGCCTGACTGCACTGAATGGATTCATGAGTCTCACCTTCGTGATGTACGTCGTTCCTTCCCACTAACGGCTCAGCGTCCCTCTGATGCCGAGTGTTCTATTGCTCGTTGTACAGTGACGTCCACTAGTCGTGACTCCGTTGGCACTTGGATCATTGATTCCGGTGCCACCCACCACATGACGTGTCGTCGTAGTGACTTTGTGGTACTTGGTCCTGTCACGACTGTCCGTTCTGTTCGTACAGGTTCTGGTCAGTCCTTACCGGTTCATGGTGTTGGGGTTGTATGCTTTGATGGTCCGTCTGGCCCCCTATATCTCTCTGACGTGCTGTTTGTGCCTGATCTTGAGCTCAACTTGCTTTCTATGCGTGCCTACACTCTGATGGGTCTCTCCGTTGAGCATACCGCTGATTCAGCGATTGTGACTACTCTTGACACCCGTAGCATTGTCTTGCGTGCTTAAGTCGCAGATGATTTGCACCGCATTGCTCGGCCCTCCTCCCCTTGCTCTCCCTCCTCCTCTGGTTGCATTTTTGTCACTGGTGTTCTATCCCCGGAACACCAGCGGTTGCTTCACCGACGTCTGTGTCACGTGGGCTCGGACACTGTGTCGAAGCTCATCCGGACACAGCCCGCTCTTGGTCTTGACGTGGCTTCTTTCGAGAAGCCACCCAAGACCGACTGTCTTTTTTGCGCTCAGGGTAAGATGCACCGGTGCACTTACCCTGATTCGCGTTCCCGAGCGCTGAGGCCCCTCGAGTTGGTCCACTCGGACCTGCTCGGTCCTCTCCCGTTCGAGTCGCTGTCCGAGAGGGGCCGGTATGATCTGACGCTGACTGATGACTTCACCCGGATGCGGTGGGTCTACAGTCTGCGTCAGAAGAGCGACGCCGCCCTTGCGGTTCGGCTCTGGCTCGTGCTGGCTAAGCGTCAGTTTCGCCACACGCTACATACCTTTCACTCGGATCGCGGCGGCGAGTTCCTCGGCGAGATGGACTCCCTATTTGCTGAGCACGGTATTTTTCACCAGGTCTCCGCTCCTGCTACCCCACAACAGAACGGTGTATCTGAGCGCTGGAACCGCACCATGGAGGATGCGGTCCGCGCCATGCGGTCTGAGTGAGGTCTCCCGGAGTCCCTGGCATTCGAGGACTTCGCCTACATGACTTGGGTCTAGAACCGCCTCCCGCATAGTCTGCTTCCAAGTGATGTTACACCGTACGAGCTCTGGTTTGGCCACCGTGCCGATCTTCGTCTCGCACGCGTCTGGGGATCCCTGGCCTCCATTTGGTACACCGAGGACCAGCAGGGGTCCAAGGTCTCTCCTCGGGGTCGCTTGTGTGCCTTCATCGGCATCTCCCCGCGGTCGAAGGCCTGGCGCTTTTGGGACCCCACTCGCCGCCGTGTCATTGAGTCCCGAGACGCGCTGTTTTTTGAGTCACTCACATACCGTGATCTGACTTCGATCACAACGCTCTCTACATCTCATGTCCCTTCCTGTGAGGGTCCTCGGCGGATGGGGGAGACCTCTTCGCCAACGACCATCCCTCGCCAGGCTGATGTGTCTGCTCGAGTCCCCTCTCGATCTCCAGCACTTGATGATCTGGCTATCATTGCCGTTGGTCTAGAGATCCCGCCTGTCCAGCCTGTGTCGCACCCCACTGGTACCGCTGCTCCCACGCCTCCTCCTGCATCACCCTCTGTGTCCACTGGCACCCTTGTTCCGGCGTCTCACCCAGCCCAGCCCACTCCTGTCTCTACGTCGGAAGACACTCCTGTCTCAGTGTCTGGGCCAGCCTTGCCCGCTGTCGTCCCCAGCTCAGTGTCCCCCACACACGCATCTCCGCGCACGGCATCTTCGACTGCCTCGTCTCAGCCCTCACCAGTTGTGGTCGTACCTGTCCCTGTGGTCGTACCTGTTCCTGAGCCTGAGGTACGCCCCTCGACCTCCGGTTACTCCCGTGAGCCCGGTGGTCGCCTTCGACCACTGGATTCTGGAGCTCAGCGAGCGTCGGGTTCCGGACCCAGACGTTCCTCTCGCAGCATCGCGAGCGATGATCCAGGCACAAAGGCCTTAGGCCTGAGTGTCCGCACTGAGCTTTCAGAGGTACACCTAGCATGCCCCATAGGGCACGACCTGGTCACTCGCGAGTTCCATATCGCCTATGACACAGCAGCTGATCTCGTGGCCGTCAGGCTAGACACTGAGGCGTGTGCACTTGCCACGCAGAGTTCCCCCTCTATGGCGCCGGACCCGGGCACATTGAGGGAGGCTTTCTCATCGCAGGATGCTGATGCCTGGCGAGCTGCTTGCGAGGATGAGCTTCGTGCTATCCGAGAGCACGGAGTCTATGAGCTTGTCGACCTTCCCCATGGGAGGAAGGCGATTCAGGTCAAGTGGGTCTTTCGCAAGAAAGTGAAGCCGGATGGCTCACTGGAACGCTACAAGGCCCGCTTGGTCGTCAAGGGGTTCTCTCAGATTGAGGGAGTTGATTACACTAACACCTTTGCCCCTGTCGGCCGCATGACCTCAGCACGAGCTCTGTTCGGTGTAGTAGCTCAGCATGACTGGGAACTACACCAGATGGATGTGAACAACGCGTTCCTCCATGGCTCTTTGGATGAGGAGATCTACGTGGCTCAGCCACCTAGCTTTGAAAACGGTGACAAGGTCTGGCACTTGCGCAAGTCCTTGTACGGCCTCAAGAAATCTCCACGGTGTTGGAACCGGGAGATCACTGTGTTGTGCTTTGTGCCGTTCCTATACAGTTTACTGTGACCACTCGGCTGTGTCCATACTCGTGCAGATCCCTGAGGCAGGCGGCCCTGGTGACACCGGCGCGACGACAGGCGGCGGACTACCCGTCTGGAGCTGACCGACCACTGTTCCAGAGCCTCAGATGTCACCGGGACTTCTTGCTATGCCTTCTATGTCTTGTAGGCGCCTTTCGGCGGACTGGGCATGAGGCCCATTTGCATGTTTTTGTATTGTATACTCGCTGTCAGTCGATGGATGCATGCATGTGACCAGTCGTTGCGTGCGTCTTTTGATTCTGCACGTCTAGGTTCAGACGGCGTAGGATTCTGACATGTGTGAGCAGAGTTACGGCCAAAACAGTGTTTTTGGGCCGGTTTTAGGACAGATCTTGGACTGCCGCGTGCGACACCCGCCGTGCGCCGCGGCAGGTATTTATGCCCTGGACCTGTCAGTTGTCATTTCTCTCTGCATATGCTATACTGAAGCATTCTGACACTTTGAATTGTGTCTCCTAGCCAAACCCTTGCCGTTGTGTGTACGACCTGTGACTGTCGTCACTGTCTGACTAGGCACTGATGCCCGGTCAGCGGCCGTATTGCTAGGAAGCTTCTACGCACTTTCTCATGGTATCAGAGCAGTGAGACAGATCTCACTGAGCTGCGCAGCAGAGACGCAGCAGAGCAGCAGCAGTGAGAGTCACCGCTGCAGCAGATCTTCTGGGACCTGCTGGAGACGGCTGTTCGCCGTCCGCGTACTCCACCCACCACGTGAGATCGCAGCTGCTGAGGCAGCAGCAGCAGCGCGTGCCACCACGTAGAGGCGTGTGGCGGCTGTGGTGTGTGCAGTCGCCACTCCCCCCCACAGCCGTAGCAGTAGGGCAGCAGTAGCAGAGTCGGCGGCGGCAGCCGCGCAGCAGCAGCGCAGCAGTAGCGGCCGCCATAGCAGCGTGGCAGCAGCAGCGGCAGCAGCAGCGCAGCAGCGGCGTCGGCAGCAGCACCGCAGCAGCGCCAGCGGCAGCCGCGGCAGCAGCAGCAGCGCAGCAGTGGCAGCAGCTGCAGCGCGCGGCGGTGGCAGCGAGCAGCAACGCCGCGCACAGCAGCAGCCGCCGTGCGCAGCAGTAGCAGCTGCCGCTGCCACCGCTGCACACGCAGCAATGCAGCTACTGCTGCAGCTGACAGCGTAGCTGCAGCAGCAGCTGGGCGGAAGCTGATGCGTAGCTTCTGTGGAGCTGCCGCGCGCCATCGCGCAGCGGCAGAACCGTGACAAGAAAAAAAAAGGACGGGACGAGCTGACATCAGCATTGTTCGTTGCTGACGTCATCAGGTCGTGCCGACGTCAGCAACCATTTGCTGACGTCAGCATTACACTTAGCCAAATATTCAACCGAAAAGTCAAAAGTTGCTAGCGTTTCAACTCGTTGAGAAACGCAGACGGTTCTGAAATCCGGCAAACTTGACCTGTCGTCCCATAGTGGGCGGTGACATGAGTTCGCCCGACGACAAGGACAAGGGACCAGGTGATCCCTCCTCCTCTTCTTCAGGGGTAGTGAGCCGTCGCTCACAGGCCATTGAGGACCTGCGCAGCCAGCAGGAGGAGATGCGTCGTCTACAGCGAGAGCAGACTGACGCGATCCGCACGCTGACTGAGCTTCTGCGCGCTCAGTCCACGGCTCCTCCGCGGATTTCTGAGGGAGCTGCCGGCGTTGCGGCCTCCACCCAGCACTCAGCTCAGGTGCCCGTGACAGGTGCCACGCCTGCTTCACCTCCTGGTGTAGTCTCCCTACCACCTGAGGACCTTCTTGATGACGAGCCCTTCATGCCAGGCTTTGAGGATGACTCCTAGGAGCGGAAGATTCGTCTTCTACAGGAGCGCCTCCGTCAGCTGCAGACGGGTATCCGAACTCCACCCGTGTCCCCGATACGACCGTCCACTGACTTCCCCAGTGATCATCCCCTTCCAGGAGTCTTTCCCATCACTCGCCCTCCTCAGCCTGCGGCTGCTCTCCCCACGGAGCGGCAGCCAAAGGACTTTGAGGCACCACCTCCACGGTACATCAGCGAGGATGGATTTGACTGCTGGGAGATCTTGTTTCAGGTGTGGGCCACTTCTGAGGGAGTTTGGCCTTACTACCACAGCCCATACCAGTCTACAGATCCAGCACAGGTGCTGACAGCAGCCCGGGCCATGCGAGGGCTTCTCTACGCCATGCCACGCGAGACTGTCGTTGAATTTCGTCCCTTCCTCGGCGAGGCTGGCACAGGCACCGGAGCTGATCCTCGTGGAGGCTGGGATCTGGCGTTGTCCCTACTGGCCGCAGAGACGCACGCCACGCGTGCGTCACACATTCGTGCTTTTCACTCTCTCCGTCACGGACCAGCGGAACCTGCAGCGGATTACTGGCGATGCGCCATGCGTATCTACACGCGCCTGGGGACCTCAGGGGGCACACAGTTGTGGGCGCTTTGGACGATCATGCTCGGAGTTCGCCTGGAGTACACCGACATATACACACGGTATATCGACACTGCTGTCAAGCCTTTCTCTGCCACCCTGCACCTGCTCCCGTGGGCCCATAAGCTTTTCCTCTAGGTGACGTCGGCTCGCGAGGCAGCAGTAGCACATCAGGAGACTTCTCTCGCTGCAGCAGTCCTCGCCTCACCACCATCTTCCCTCCTGCAGTCACCCTCACCTTCCTCCATCACGTCCTCATCTTCCTCCTCTTCTTCGACCCCGTCTACACCCACGCAGACACAGGGCGTTGCAGCAGCCGCCCAGGGGAAGAAGAAGAATAGGAAGCGCGGATCGGGTCAGCAGCAGGCGTCATCCTGTGGTAGCAGTGGCCGCTATGTGCACTGATACAACTGTGGAGGTGCCCATCGCTACACCGAGTGCCAGCAGCCACTCGACTGGGAGCGCATCACTCGCGGACTTCAGGCTGCCCATGCCGCTCGCACCGCGTCCGGCACGTCGACCGCACACTCCTCTGAACGCGCGGCGACTACGACTGCAGCTGTTCCTGCATCCTCACCGGCGAGCAGCAGTGATCCAGACCCACATGACCGCACCATCGCCGAGCTTTGTCATCTTCTGGCGCTTCGCTTTTAGGGAGGTGCGAGTGTGTTGTCATCGTCGAGTGGGTCACAGTCTGCTTGTTCGTCCGTCCTCGTGACTCGTGATGACACGTGTGGGGGAGCACAGTGCGCATGTGATGATGATGGGCCTGACTGCACTGACTGGATTCATGAGTCTCACCTTCGTGATGTACGTCGTTCCTTCCCACTGACGGCTCAGCGTCCCTCTGATGCTGAGTGTTCTATTGCTTGTTGTACAGTGACGTCCACCAGTCGTGACTCCGGTGGTACTTGGATCATTGATTCCGGTGCCACCCACCACATGACGTGTCGTCGTAGTGACTTTGTGGTACTTGGTCCTGTCACGACTGTCCGTTCCGTTCGTACAGGTTCTGGCCAGTCCTTGTTTACGGTGTTGGGGTTGTATGCTTTGATGGTCCGTCTGGCCCCCTGTATCTCTCTAACGTGCTGTTTGTGCCTGATCTTGAGCTCAGTTTGCTGCCTGTGCGTGCCTGCACTCTGATGGGTCTCTCCGTTGAGCATACCGCTGACTCAACGATTGTGACTGCTCTTGACACCCGTAACATTGTCCTGCGTGCTTCAGTCGTCGATGACCTATACCGCATTGCTCGGCCCTCCTCCCCTTGTTCTCCCACCTCCTCTGGTCGCGTTTTTGTCACTGGTGTTCTATCCTCGGAAGACCAGCGGTTGCTGCACCGACGTTTGTGTCATGTGGGCTCCGACACTGTGTCAAAGCTCATCCGGACACAACCCGCTCTTGGTCTTGACGTGGCTTCTTTCGAGAAGCCACCAAAGACCGACTGCCTTTTTTGCGCTCAGGGTAAGATGCACCAGTGCACTTACCCTGATTCGCGTTCCCGAGCGCTGAGGCCCCTCGAGTTGGTCCACTCGGACGTGCTCGGTCCTCTCCCGGTCGAGTCGCTGTCCGAGAGGGGCCGGTATGTTCTGACGCTGACTGATGACTTCACCCGGATGGGGTGGGTCTACAGTCTGCGTCAAAAGAGCGACGCCGCCCTTGCGGTTCGGCTCTGGCTCGTGATGGCTGAGCGTCAGTCTCGCCACACGTTACATACCTTTCGCTCGGATTGCGGCGGCGAGTTCCTCGGCGAGATGGACTCCTTTGCTGAGCACAGCATTTTCACCAGGTCTCCGCTGTTGCTACCCCACAGCAGAACGGTGCATCTGAGCGCTGGAACCGCACCATGAAGGATGCGGTCCGCGCCATGCTGTCTGAGTGTGGTGTCCCGGAGTCCTTTGCATTCGAGGGCTTTGCCTACATGACTTGGGTCTGTAACCGCCTCCCGCATGGTCCGCTTCCGGATCATGTTACACCGTACGAGATCTGGTTTGGCCACCGTGCCGATCTTCGTCTCGCACGCGTCTGGGGATCCCTGGCCTCCGTATGGTACACCGAGGACCAGCATGGGTCCAAGGTCTCCCCTCGGGGTCGCTTGTGTGCCTTCATCGGCATCTCCCCGCGGTCGAAGGCCTGGCGCTTTTGGGACCCCACTCGCCGTCGTGTCATTGAGTCCCGTGACGCGCTGTTTTTTGAGTCACTCACATACCATGATCTGACTTCGATCACAGCGCTCTCTGCATCTCATGTCCCTTCCTGTGAGGGTCCTCGGCGGATGGGGGAGACCTCTTCGCCAGCGACCATTCCTCACCAGGCTGATGTGTCCGCTCGAGTCCCCTCTCAATCTCCAGCACTTGATGATTCGGCTATCCTTGCCGTTGGTCTTGAGATCCCACCTGTCCAGCCCGCTTTGCACCCCACAGGTACCGCTGCTCCCACGCCTCTTCCTGCATCAACCTGTGTATCCACTAGCACTCCTGTTCCAGCATCTGACCCAGCCCAACCCACTCCTGTCTCAACGTCGGCTGACACTCCAGTCTCAGTGTCCGGGCCAGCCTTGCCCGCTGTCATCCCCAGCTCAGTGTTCCCCACACACGCATCTCCGCGCACGACATCTCCGACCGCCTCGTCTCAGCCCTCACCAGCTGTGGTCGTACCTCTCCCTGTGGTCATACCTGTTCCTGAGCCTGAGGTGCACCCCTCGACCTCCGGTTACTCCCGTGAGCCCGGTGGTTGCCTTCGACCACTGGATTCTGGAGCTCAGCGAGCGTCGGGTTCCGGACCCAGACGTTCCTCTCGCAGCATCGCGAGTGGTGATCTAGGCAGAAAGGCCTTAGGCCTGAGTGTCCGCACTGAGCTTTCAGAGGTACACCCAGCATGCCCCATAGGGCACGACCTGGTCACGTGCGAGTTCCATATCGCCTGTGATGCAGCAGCTGATCTCGTGGCCGTCAGGCCAGACACTGAGGCGTGTGCACTTGCCACGCAGAGTTCCCCCTCCATGGCGCCAGACCCGGGCACATTGAGGGAGGCTTTCTCATCGCAGGATGCTGATGCCTGGCGAGCTGCTTGCGAGGATGAGCTTCGCGCTATCCGAGAGCACAGAGTCTACGAGCTGGTCAACCTTCCCCCTGGGAGGTAGGCGATTCAGGTCAAGTGGGTCTTTCGCAAGAAAGTGAAGCCGGATGGCTCACTGGAACGCTACAAGGCCTGCTTGGTCGTCAAGGGGTTCTCTCAGATTGAGGGAGTTGATTACACTGACACCTTTGCCTCTGTCGGCCGCATGACCTCAGCACGAGCTTTGTTCGGTGTAATAGCTCAACATGACTGGGAACTAGACCAGATGGATGTGAACAACGCGTTCCTCCATGGCTCTTTGGATGAGGAGATCTACGTGGCTCAGCCACCTGGCTTTGAGGACGGTGACAAGGTCTGGCGCTTGCGCAAGTCCTTGTACGGCCTCAAGCAGTCTCCACAGTGTTGGAACCAGGAGATCACTGGCACCTTGACTCGCGCAGGATACGTACAGAGCAAGGCAGACCCCTCACTCTTCATCCTACCAACACCCGAGCGGTTTACCGCCATCCTGGTCTATGTTGATGACCTTCTGATCGCGTCTCCGTCACTGGAGGCCGTGAAGGAGGCCAAGGCTGTCTTGTAGACCGCCTACAGGATGAAGGACCTCGGTCTTGCATCGGTGTTTCTTGGTATGGAGATTGTGCGAGATCACAGACATCGGACACTGATGCTGCATCAGGCCCGATACGCACGAGTCGTGGGGGAGCGCTTTAGCGATCTCCTTGGTACAGTGCCTACTGCTTCCACACCACTCACATCTGATGGGCAGGATGCCCTGAAGGTGGATGACCTTACACAACTGGGGGAGTCAGTGGACGTGACCTTGTACCTCCGTCTCATCGGATCTCTGATGTACCTGGCCACTACCACGCATCCCGACATCGCGTTCGCCGTCAACCTCCTCGCTCAGTTCTCGCAGGCTCCACGTGCGAGAGCTCTTCACGCGGTTGTGCGAGTGGTACGGTACGTGGTCTCCACGCCGTATCTCGGACTCTGCTTTCGTCGGCAGTGTTCGGTGGTCCTTGACGGCTACACTGACAGCGACTTGGCTTGGAGTCCTGACGGGCGCAGTCGCACTGGCTATGTGTTTCTGCTCGGTGGTACCGCTTTGTCCTGGCGAATCGGGAAGCAAGGTTGCATCGCACGTAGCTCGTCAGAGGCAGAGTATGTGGCTTTGGGGGCAGGGGCTGCTGAGGCGGTTTGGCTGCAGCGCTTGTTTCTTGAGCTTGGGCAGTCAGTACCGGCCATTGTGCTGTGTTGCGACAACCAGAGTGCTCTCGCCACCGCGGAGAACTCTGGTGTTTTTCATGCTCGCACAAAGCACATTGCGGTTGAGCATCACTTCGTTCGTGATCTGGTGGAGCGACGCGTGATCTCCATCATGTGGGTTGGCACTGACTTGCAGCGAGCTGATTTCTTGACGAAGGCACTTGCCCGCGGGAAGTTCCTGGTGGCCATTCGTTCTGTTGGGCTTCGCCCCGTGCGTGACAGTGGTTGAGTGTGGGATGTACGTTGCCGTCTCATCTGTCTGTGTCACTCACTATGTGNGGAGTTGATTACACTGACACCTTTGCCCCTGTCGGCCGCATGACCTCAGCTCGAGCTCTGTTCGGTGTAGTAGCTCAGCATGACTGGGAACTACACCAGATGGATGTGAACAACGCGTTCCTCCATGGCTCTTTGGATGAGGAGATCTACGTGGCTCAGCCACCAGGCTTTGAGGACGGTGACAAGGTCTGGCGCTTGCGCAAGTCCTTGTACGGCCTCAAGCAGTCTCCACGGTGTTGGAACCGGGAGATCACTGGCACCTTGACTCGCGCAGGATACGTACAGAGCGAGGCAGACCCCTCACTCTTCATCCTACCGACACCCGAGCGGTTTACCGCCATCCTGGTCTATGTTGATGACCTTCTGATCGCGTCTCCGTCGCTGGAGGCCGTGAAGGAGGCCAAGGCTGTCCTGCAGACCGCCTACAGGATGAAGGACCTCGGTCCTGCATCGGTGTTTCTTGGTATGGAGATTGTGCGAGATCGCAGACATCGGACACTGTTGCTGCATCAGGCCCGATACGCACGAGTCGTGGGGGAGCGCTTTAGCGATCTCCTTGGTGCAGTGCCCACTGCTTCCACACTACTCACACCTGATGGGCAGGATGCCCTGAAGGTGGATGGCCCTACACAGCTGGGGAAGACAGTGGACGTGACCTTGTACCTCCGTCTCATCGGATCTCTGATGTACCTGGCCACTACCACGCGTCCCGACATCGAGTTCGCCGTCAACCTCCTCGCTCAGTTCTCGCAGGCTCCACGTGCGAGAGCTCTTCACGCGGCTGTGCGAGTGGTACGGTACGTGGTCTCCACGCCGTATCTCGGACTCTGCTTTCGTCGGCAGTGTTCGGTGGTCCTTGACGGCTACACTGACAGCGACTGGGCTTGGAGTCCTGACGGGCGCAGTCGCACTGGCTACGTGTTTCTGCTCGGTGGTACCGCTTTGTCTTGGCGAAGCGCGAAGCAGGGCTGCATCGCTCGTAGCTCGTCAGAGGCAGAGTATGTGGCTTTGGGGGCAGGGGCTGCTGAGGCGGTTTGGCTGCAGCGCTTGTTTCTTGAGCTTGGGCAGTCAGTACCCGCCATTGTGCTGTGTTGCGACAACCAGAGTGCTCTCGCCATTACGGAGAACTCTGGTGTTTTTCATGCTCGCACAAAGCACATTGCGGTTGAGCATCACTTCGTTCGTGATCTGGTGGAGCGACGTGTGATCTCCATCATGTGGGTTGGCACTGACTTGCAGCGAGCTGATTTCTTGACGAAGGCACTTGCCCGCGGGAAGTTCCTGGTGGCCATTCGTTCTATTGGGCTTTGCCCCGTGCATGACAGTGGTTGAGTGTGGGATGTACGTTGCTGTCTCATCTGTCTGTGTCACTCACCATGTGGTTGTACGAGTGCTGCACGCGTATGGACATGCGTACCATCGGGTCATGGGGGAGTGTTGTGCTTTGTGCCGTTCCTGTACAGTTTACTGTGACCACTCGGCCGTGTCCATACTCATGCAGATCCCTGAGGCAGGCGGTCCTGGTGACACCGGCGCGACGACAGGCGGCAGACTACCCGTCTGGAGCTGACCGACCACTGTTCCAGAGCCCCAGATGTCACCGGGACTCCTTGCTGTGCCTTCTACGCCTTGCAGGCGCCTTTCGGCGGACTGGGCATGAGGCCCATTTGCATGTTTTTGCATTGTATACTCGCTATCAGTCAATGGGTGCATGCATGTGACCAGTCGTTGCGTGCGTCTTTTGATTCTGCACGTCTAGGTTCAGACGGCGTAGGATTCTGACATGTGTGCGCAGAGTTACGGCCAAAACAGTGGTTTTGGGCCGGTTTTAGGACAGCTCTTGGACTGCCGCGTGCGACACCCGCCCTGCGCCGCGGCAGGTATTTATGCCCTGGACCTGTCAGTTGTCATCCCTCTCTGCATATGCTATGTTGAAGCATTCTGACACTTTGACTTGTGTCTCCTAGCCAAACCCTTGCCGTTGTGTGTACGACCTGTGAATGTCGTCACCGTCTGACTAGGCACTGACGCCCGGTCAGCGGCCGTGTTGCTAGGAAGCTTCTACGCACTTTCTCAATAATGTGGGAGGGTAACAACGAGCAAGGTGGTGTCACACGCTATAGTTCTGGTAGGTTTTGCCTTAGAGTCAAGACATCTCAGCCAAGCCAAGAGATGTGAGGGGGAGTCTGGTGAGTACCCAGGGTAAGTCCCCAGTGAGTGCACACCTATTGGTGTGTCTGTCAGACACGCAAGTGACCTCTTGACTCCTATTCACACACACACACACACACACACACACACACATACACACACACACA